>CAKKTI010000066.1:28884-75986 GCA_920105805.1 Condylostoma magnum
GACTTAATAGACGACACTCCTTACACTGGCTTCCTAGACCCTGAATTTATAATGACAATTATTCTCCACGGACTAAATCTGTCCCTATTGATACTAGATCCAGCAATAAGCACTGATTATTTTATACTAAGCTACAAAGTCTTCTTCTTTGTGGACATGTTTCTACTAATAACATACTCAGCCATACAGTACACCTGCCTGCAAATCACTGGCGTATACGTCTACGGATTTCTTCAAGTCTTTACACTCTAACAAATCTTTGCAATGTACTCTTGCTTATTTGTGATTTCCTATACCATAGGAGTGATATCCCAGTATTTAATGAAGCTGAAGCCTAAAGAGAAAGAAAGTTAGTAAAGAAAAAATGGCATAGCAACGTAATTGTAACTTTTAACTAGATGAAGAAGAGCTACTTGAGTTAAAGAAAAAGTATCTAGAAAACCCAGCGTAAAAGACTAGGAAGCAAGGCAAGAAAGAGGCAAGTACACAAAGAGAAATGACTGCTTCCCCGATGCTTTCAAATACATCTCGGATGAGTCTAGACATGCCGGAGACTTTGCGCATGAAAATTGAAGAGGAGAAGAGGAAATCTGCTGATTTGGACAATCAAATCAAAGAATATTAAAACAAAATCAATGAACTGCGGACTAATATGGGAGGAGTGTACAGTGCTGCTGAAAATTAAAAATAACTTGCAAAATAGATAAGGAATTTGGAAAATAGGCTTGATAAGGCTGTATAGAAGTACAATTCAACAGTTTCACATAATAAACAATTGAGGATTGAAATTGATAAGTTGAGAAAGGATAAAAATATATATGAGTCAACCTTTAAGAAATTGCAAGAGGATTTGAATTAGAAGAGAAATGAGATGCAAGAGGCTATTACCAGTGCAGAAACGGCTTATAGTAATAGAGAAGATGCACTTAATTAATTGTAAAAGCTAAAGAAGTAAAATGAGGAGGAACAGCAGTAATACGAGAAAGAATGGTAGGAACTACTAGCTCAGATTGAATAAGACAAAAAGAAAAGAGAGTTTATACAAAAAAGAGAGAAAGAAAAGAGAGCTGAAAGCTAAGTTGCGGAAATAAATCCAGAGGATGAGCAGAAAATAAGAGAACTTACGTAATTGTCTGAGTAAGAAAAGCAAGCAACTTAGGAAAGCTTAAAGTTAGTTTAAAGTTATGAAGAAGCTTTAGAAAAAATAAAAGCTGAAACTGGGGTTGAAAGCCTATAAGACTTAGTTGATGCATTTTAACGATATGAGGAGAAAAACACGGCATTGTCTAAGTTTGTAGAGGAATTAGGCACAGAGATTGAATAGTTAGAAAAGAATATAGAGCATATTAAAAGTGAGATTAACAGATATAAGCAAATGGGAGCCCTTACTGACACTACTAAGAAAAGGACTCTGTAGAAAATGGAGGAGAGATTAGCTAATATGGAGTTTAGGAATAACATCAACGATTAGAGGCTGAAGGAAAGTATGAAGACAATAGGATTTATAAAAGACTAGTTGAAGAATTTCCTGCAGACTTTGGATCCGGAGGACCCTATTATACAAGAAATGGATGAGTAGGGTCTTACTGAGGCTAATATGATGAAATATCTGGCTGAAGTAGAGTCAAAGGCCAACAAAATAATACAGTCATATGCACTGATTCAGGCTTAAAAGCTGCAAGTAGAAGCTATTATCAAGGATGACCCAATGCTTCATAGAGCCAATATTGCAGCTTTGAATAATGTTATGGCACTAGGATCCCAAGTTCCACCTTCTAATACACCTATTAGAATTGATCTTCCTCCAATGCTTGATGAAAATGAAGATTAAGGAGAATACGAAGATGATGAAATGCCATTAAATCCGGAAGAAATGAGATAAAGGGCTGAGAGAACTTTGCAGAATATTAAGTCAGGGAAAATAAATTCAGGGAAAGGAACTAGGAATCCGGGGAAGAGAGGAAGTAAAAAGTAAGGTTAATTTTATATGGTTTTGAAAGGTAAGAATCGCTGTTTTTAACTTTACAATTAATATCCACTACAAAAAGATATGTTTAGTGTTGCTTCTCCTGTAATAATTGTATTTTGTTCTATACCCCAAATTTCTCCACCTTTTATTCGTTTTGATTCCTCTTAAAATTGCAAAAATCCTTATCCCTCAAGCACAATAATTAACGTGAATTCCTATACCTAATAACTTTCCTAACTTTCTAAGCTCAGCATTCCTATCTAAAACTCATTTGATGGTGTTTAGAAAATCTTAGAAGAATTTTAGCTTTAAAAACTAACTTTTTAAATGCTTCCTTAACTATAATCTAAAATAGAGTTTAAAATAGTCCAGTTCTTTGGCTTAGCTGTGAGCCCGGCCCTAACAACATTGTCAGAGCAAGATTAAGCTTCTAGGCATTCCCCATAAACATAGCAATGAGGTACACCGGGAGAAATGAACAAGCACTCCTACGGATCAAGGTTAACATGATTCATAAACATAGCAAAAAATATGCCGATATCATACGGGAAAAATCTGTTTATATATAAGGAAAACTCATCCCCACCTCTGTCTATATATCTTTTAACTAAACCTCTAGTTCTTTCCTCATCTAAAAACAAATCATTTAAAATTTCATACAAATTTTCACTTACTCCAACTAACTCTCTTAATTCCTCAACTTCCTATAGGATAGACACTAATTCATCCTAAGATTTAAAGCCAATTAGCACTTACATTGGACTTAAAGCAATAACAGCCTCTTACTTATGATTGCCATCCTGATATACGTCCGGAAACTCACAGTGGAGTTTCTCAGCTTATGCCTTATTGGGGTGAGCCTGGATTGATAACGGAGCTTGAATTGATAAAATTTTGAATAAATAAGGAAGATCTGGCTTTATATCACTTAATGGAGTGTTTCCTACGTAGCTTGGCTTGGAGGGATGGATACCTATTCATTATTCAGCTAAGGGCTCCTCATGATCATCAGTAAATTTTGTTATTATGCTGTCTTGTCCTCTTCCCCAGGCATAATGCTGAACTCCACATTGAAGCTTGTACATTTTTAAATGTAGCAATTTTTGTTAAAGCTAAAACTGATGTTTATGTATTGTTAGAATAATTTTAAATCAGTGTTAGATTTAATGGAAAACTAAAATATAAAGTAATTTTTTAAGTAATACAAGCTGAGTTGTCGTTGATACTACTGTCTACTACTTCTACATAAGGATTTTTACGGCATAAAGGGCAGTTTCTATGTTATTTTAATCATTCCTCAATGCATTAACTATGAAAAATGTGCTTGCAACATCTAGTGATTACAACATGCATTTCAAATTAAAGTCTGTATAAAAGTTACTCCTCAAGACAAATACAGCAAATTCCATCATTAAATTTAGACAAAGTAGGATTATATTTCTGTAATAAAAGCGGCTCATAATTTTCCACTTACAAATTGGGAAGAATTGCTAATAGATTACTGTCTCCATTTACAATAGGAGGCCTAGGGCCATTATGCTCTTATTGTTCATTATTCTCTTAATAATCAGGATTTAATTGAATCCTTCTTTGGTTTCTTTTAATAACAAAGCAAAGTAATCAAATACCTCTGTTTAAAAATTACACAAAACAAATACAACCTGAGACAAATGCAACTGTCATATAAATAGCTAGAATCTCAGTATCTGAGAACTCCCAATCGCTTTAATCATCCTTTACATTCTCTTCATCAATCTAATTATTGCAATCACCCTAATCAAAAAAGCAGTCGCTATTATTGCAAAGTTAATCACATTTTCCATTACCTAAGAAAACATTGCTGCATATACAACAATTTTCTTCACATGAAGTGCACGACCACTTATCAAATGCACAATTTTCGTTATTACAGTCCTTATCACATTGATTGTTTTATAATTGCTCAGTACTGCACTCACAGCAGTCTAGATCATCATAAATACAGCTTTCAGTTAAACACTCTATATTGCATACCCCGTCCCCTATTTTATACGTTTAACACCCTATAGCACAGTCTTCACAACTTGACTTGCTAAAATTCGTAAATTTTTCACATTTGGGATCTTCGTTTAAATTGCAGTTTTGTTCATTGGCACATCCATTCAAGCAATCAGCCTGGCAGGGTATGCAATCTCCATCCTTGTAAAAATACTAAAAATCACAATTTGACATGCAGAAGTACTGAATACAATTGTTCTGAAAACGAACATCATGGATTATTCCGTTGTATAGAATGAAACTGGAAATAAACCCTTTGTATTGCTCTGGAATATTGCCTAGATCTCTTCCTAATAAAATTTCTGAAGGAGGCTGGTATAGGAACTTGCTTTACTCGCTTTTTTATTCAACCATTTGTTAGTCTATTAGCAAGGAAGTTGTTGTAAAAACACTGTTGAGTTCTATATTTATTGTTAGTAAGCTTCATTTATTCAGTGATAAGTTAGCATCTAATTCATATGTGGATATTATTGAGTCCTATGTTTGTAATGAGAAATTTAGAACTATTTTATGTTTAAGTATTTACAAGATAATATTGCATTAATCGTTTCCAATGCATAAAATTACACCCTCTCCCTCAGGCCTTATAGTAATATGCAAGGAAAAAGTAGTAGCCATTCTGATTTTATTCCCAATTATCCCATGTTTCTACCCATTGAAATAAAGCCCTTACTTATACGCAGGGTATGGATCATTTATATCAATTTCAGCAGAACTTCCTAGTTTAAAATTAAACCCATTATTTTCATATTATTAAGTTTACTTATCAAAAATAAACTAAAGTGCAGGAATTTATGTAAGCTCACATACTTACTCATTAGCAGTAAATCCAATAGGGCAATTTTCCACACAATACAACTTATCTTCAGTTTGAAATAAGCTTTTATTACAAACATCGCAAAAAAATAAAGTAGTATTACAGCTCATACAATCTTCAACTTTGCATTTCTAACATTCCCCAAAACTTAATGCAAATCCATCCTTACAAATTCTGCATATGTTAATATCCTCCTCTTCACATTCCATACAATTCTAAGCTAAACAGTTACTGCACTAATTCTACACATTAATCCCTAATCCCTCCTCACATTATAAGCATTCATCATCAAATGCACATTTCTTGCAATTCTAAGGACACTAAACACACTAGGAGTTAACAATTACTGAGTTTTAGCCACATTGTAAATCCCTAGCATCACAGTCACTTCCATCAAAGTTGCATTGGGGATTGGCGCAATTCGGCTCACAGATTTTGTTGTTAATCTGCTCTACTTTACAAGCTTCAGAGCAAAATTCACATTCCTTATTATCAAAATCGCAGTCAGGTATATTGCAGACTAAATCACAATTTTAATTATTGGCAAACTAAGTTAAGCATTCTTCAGTGCAAGTCGATCTACCAGTCAGTAGGCGATTCATTAGAATTATTCAGTACATTTTTTAAAGTTTCTATTACTAAGTTGATTTATCCTTGCCGAAATCTACGTTGAATACTGTCATGATGAAATAAGCTAGGGCTATGTGTACTACGACTACTGCAGCAAAAACACTGATCGGGGTTTGGTAGGGATGATCTTTTAGTAAATCTAAGTATAAATTACGCTGCGTTGCAAATAGAGCCATTATTGGGGATAAGATCATGGTAATTGCAATAAAAACAAATTTTATCAGTTGTCGTCCTGTTGCACGAGTTTGCATTTTTTATTTTTTGTAAATAATGTGGATTTGATGTATATAGATTTGCTGGTTATTACAATGCAATTGGTAGTTAACATATATACTTAGAAATAATTATCCCTATTTATAATAATTCAATGCATAAGCTTCCATAAGAGTTTTTCGCATAAGACACAATGACAGTAGCTCAATAGCTTGTAGGTAAAGTACTAACTCATACAAAACATAATAGAACTGTTTAAGTAATAATAAATGAAACTGAAGCTTATTCCCAGGAAGAGGCATCATGTCATGCTTATAAAGGACGTAAAACTAAAAGAAATCAAGCGATGTTTATGGCTCCAGGAACAATCTATATATTCAAAATTCACGGTATACATAGGTGCTTTGGTTTCTCTACAGAAATTGAAGGAAAAGCCTGTGCAGTATAGCTTAGAAGTGCAGTTCCTTACAAAGGCAAAAAACATATACATGGGGCAATTAATGGTCCTGCTAAACTCACAAAAGTACTTGATATTGATATGAATGTCTATGGAGAAAATGTAAGCGATGATATGTGTGAAATTTCGTTATATGATATAGGATTACAACCTACAAATTTACAATAAGCTAAAAGAATAGGAATTAGTAAAGATAAAGAACTACCCTGACGCTTCCTAGCAACTTAATTCAGCGATACATAAACAGACAGTCTTCCAACTAAAAGACCACGGAACATTCTTAATTAAAGTTATACATAAAAATGGGTAGGTTAAGAAATTTTGCAAACTTCGCTTATAAATGTATGACAGACCCTATATACAGATAAGAGTTTATATAAAGACTGAGTAAGTATTACACAGAATAACCTACCAAACTTAAAGGAAGGCTTTTTATCCATGGAACAGCATGACTTAATATTCTAGGATTATTATATTTCATAAAATGCCACGATAGCCATTAGAAGTACTATTACAGCTTTACCCGCCATGCTTCTCGCATATATGGAAAACTGTTCAGATATGAAATCCCTCTAAATTGGCGTTCTTGGACATTTGGAACATTTTCTTGGATGCTGGGCATAAACACCAATGAAATCAAACATTAATACGAAGACTTTAAAACACTTGATGAGTTTTTCACCCGCGAATTAGCCGATGGAGCCAGAATAATTGAAAACTACCCTCTTATATCTCCTTGTGATGCAACAGTGATTAACCATGGAGAGGTTTTAGATGATAATCTAGAACACATTAAGGGTAAAAACTACTCTTTAACACAATTTTTATACGGGAAGAAAATGAACGCTGAGTATTATATAAACAACCTGAAAAAGGAAAAGGACTCAAAACTGTATTAATTTACTTTATATCTAGGGCCAAGTTACTATCACAGGTTTCATAGTCCAACCGACTGAAACATCGCATTAAGAAGACATCTATTCGGGTACTTGTTAGGCGTGTTTGAATGAAACTTATGGAGAAAGAAGGAAATTTTTAGTATTAATGAAAGAGTTGCTTATTTCGGAAACTGAGAGCACGGATTTCTAGGATATGTAGCTGTAGGTGCATATAATGTAGGAAGTATTTAGATTCACATTGACCCTGATCTCAAAACAAACGATACTTTGACTTAGGATTAAGTTTTTGAGGAGTAAAAACTAACAGCTTAGTAGAAAAAAGGCGAAGAGTTCGGAATGTTTCATACTGGCTCCACAGTTATATTAATTGTAGAGGTTCCTAAAAACGCTGAAATTTTAGTGCATCAATATGATAAGATAAAACAAGGTCAAGGCTTAATCAATATAAAAAGTGATCTAACTAGCACTTAAAAGTAGGTTTTCCTGATAACTCCTTACTGCGTTCAAATGGAACTATTATATTACCTTGTCTTGCAGCTGCGTCATACATATGCGTAAAAATTCCGGTTTATTTATAAAACATTTTATTGTCCTTTTAGTAAGCGTCATTGTAATCCTTAGATCAATTAGGGTAATGCGATCTTAGTTTGTCTTATAACTCAGTGATTCCTTTAAACTTCCTTGCATCTATATTCGTAGTTCTTCTAATAATAGCATTTGGATTTTCCTAATGAGTAATTATGTCGTACTTAGTAGATTAGCAGTTATTCAAAGTAGACGGGACTCTTTTAGGTACCCATAATTCAGTTGTTTCTACTGTTTTATTGAATTTTGGACGGTTCACACAAGCTTTCATTACATTCTCAAAGGGTTGAACCAGACTGTTGTCATTTGTGATGTAACTTATATGATCAGTTTTTGATTTAAAGCTAAAAGGTTAAGTACTCCTTTAAAACTCATTACGCTTTGTTTTGGTACAGCCTACAGCATCGTGATCTTGTCTCTCTTTGAAATTATCAACTCTTTTAACTGTATCTCTTCTTACATCGATGTTTTGTCTTAGGTCTTTTCCTGTAAAGTTAAGGAAATTTCCACTTGGGTCGATTCCTGTGTTGCTTATTTTAGGTTGCAGAAATCTTTGAGCACTTGTTCTTAGACCACTTCCGTGGTGATCTCTTCTTCCTGTTAGGTTATTCATGGTAAAAATGAAATTTTAGAGTATTTTGATAGGAATAAGGAAGAGGTAATTATTTAAATACTTTAGCTGTAAGCAATATACACTCATATAATTGAACAAAAGCTAACATAAACTCTATATACGTAATAGCTGTCCAAAATGTATAATTAAATAATAATATGAGTGGATAAATGCTAAGAATATCCGAAGATAATACACAACTATTGTAATTTAAATACAGAAAAGAATTAAAACTTAAGCGTAATTAATATGAGAAAAATTAAGACATCCCATCAGCTTATAAATTAAATCAAGATATTCAAGCAATTATCAAAGATTAAAAAAATTCTATAACCAATCAATTATTAATAAAGCATGAAAATGAGAGATCGGAAGTGTATTGAAGATATTAAAGAGAACTTACACATTTCCAAGAGTCTTGGAATAAACAAATTAGGTAATATGAAGAAAACTGTAAGGATGCCGAATAAGATATTATAAATAAGCATAAGTAACAACTATAGAATGAAATTCGAAAAATAAGCAAAAGGATTCCAATTTAACCTAAATACAGTGCAAAATACTTAAACCTGAATAGATCATGTGAAATTTTATTATCAAAGTAATAATACTCTGAAGCTGCACTAATAAAAAAAGAAATTGATAAGTTAAAACAAAAGGAAGAACAGCAATGAGCTGATTAAAGATAAAAGATGATACACTAAAAGCAGTAAAATTTATTAAAAAGGTAAAACTAGGAGCTCTAAGGGTTATAAAAGCGATGTAAAAATGGATATGCTTAAATTAAGCAATAGAAATCTTAAGAAATAGAACAAATGATTAAAAGATTTTAACATTTAATAAGAGAGCTAGAAAATCAGCACAAATTGGAACGAAATAAACTTGAAGGCAAGCATACAACTGGAGCCGGATTAACTAGTTTTAGTTTACAATCAAAGTCAAAAACAGTTTCACGTAGTTGTCTTACCCCAAGATAACAAGTAAGACGTATTTATAGTCCAATACCCTCAGGAAATAGATCATAAAGGATCTCAATATCCAAAGATACAAATAAGTAGTAAATTAAATATGAGCTATGCATGACGGAAATTAGAATAGCTAAGGTAGCTATAGTCTAACTCTCATGATTATTTAAGACCCATAAATCATTGCAGAAGGTTAAGTCTGTAAAAGTAATAAACAAATTCCACAATAGTATATAATAGACTTGATTAAAACTAGAAGCTAACTAAAGGAAGATAACGATCATCTTCTTACTACTTTTAACCCTTTTTAAACCCGTATTCAACTAATTTACATAGAAGAGTCCTTTCAACTGGATAACTAAGAAGTATTAAACGAAGAAGGAATAAATCCTAGTTTTCTTTATGAGAGGTGCATGAAGCTCAATAGCTTCCAAATATAAGAAGCCACGGGAACTGTAAAAGAAGATTTGTTTAAATAATAATAAAATGTCTGATCTTGGTAACATTGAGCGTTACGATCTTTAATAGGACAGTGGAGATTTCGAATAGTATTAATAAAATTTTGATGGGACTGAATAACTTGAGGAATCTAAATTTGAAACTAATCTTGATAATCTTTCCAGGCCTGAGTTTAATAGAGACAGTCCTTAGAGCAGAGATTTTAGAAACTCAGATCAGTTTTAATAAATGGATCCCTCTGATATGGAAATAATGTAAGAAAGCGGAGGGAGCTTTTTCTAAAAATCGGATTAGTTGAAAATGCCATAGTACAAAGATGGCAGTAATAATGGATCAGATGAGGAAAGCTTTTAAAATGAGGATAGAAGTACAAAGGATAAGCTGAGAGTAATAAATTTAGAATCAGATAGACAGGAAGATAGTAATGAGGTAGAAGAATAACAAGCTGAAATGGTAGAATTATAAGAATTCTCAAATTTAAGATAATCCACAGTATTCCAATAAGAACTAGAAAAATAAGAAAACCCTTAGCTTAAATCCTTCAGATAATAAATTGAGATTATTAAATAAAGCATAAAGGAAAATTGGAAAATCTGGAGAGAATATACTGATATAGAGTTCTTTGAGCACTCAGTAAAAATCTAATCTAGCTTTACATTCAAAAAACACCCTTAAAAGTTCCTTATTGGTGCTAAAACAACGATAATTCTTTATGATATTGAAGAAGACACTTAGAAAAAAACAGTGATATCCAGTGGATGGGTTGTCTAATTCTCTATTTCTCCTGACGAAACTTTATTTGGAATTGTTTCATCAGACAAAGACTTTTCATAGATAAATAACAATGAAAATAGACCATTATCAATGCTATATGGGCAAGTAAACAAAATAAAATTCACAGACAATAGTAAGTTTGCAATGGCTTTTAATGTGCTTGATAACGGCTTATATTTTGTACATTTTGTCAATAAAGACGAGGAAGGATTCGTTAAGATAATTTTAAATGATGAAGAAAAGGCGGCCACTGCTTTTGAGTATAATAAAGATTTCGTATGGACGGCTTCTAGTAGAAAGATTAAAGAGTACCATTTAATATACGAGCCAGATTTAAGCAATGTAAAAGATTTCAATTTTCAAAGATACCAAGACAGAGCCGGAGGAAATCCACTACACTTCTAATGTGATCCTTACAACATTTGCTTATTTTTGTACGATGACTAAGATTCTCTTGAAATATGGAGAGCTGATAGTCTTGAAATTGATAGGATTATTAAAAATATCACTGGAGGAATTGTAAAATAAATCGATATAACCTCAAATAATAAATATCTAGTGATGATGGATGATTAAAAGTAAATTCATATTAACGATCTTTATAGTGGAGAAAATTTACATAAGCATACTCTTCCTAAGAATGGAAGGCAATTCAGAATTTTTGATAATGATTGTAAACTTTTAGTAGGAGTTGATAATAAATCATTTGAATCACTGGACTTAATACCAAAACAAGAGTATGATTTTGCTTTACAAGGAGATCTCTCAAAGATTATATAGTATAATGGAGGTATTTGGTTTGCTACTGCCAATGGTAATGTTGGATACTGAAAAGATGGAAAGGTTGAGTAGTTAAATAAGAGACTAGAAATGAAAGTTATAAATCTTCAGGTGTAAAACTCAATCGTTTATGTTGTATATGAAAATGGCTCAGTTGATACCTTTTTGGAATAAGGACTAGTTGAATGTAAGGAACCAATTTATTAAATAGTCCAGGTTTTTGTAATTGATCCCTAAAATTTAATAGTATTTAAAAGTAATAACGTATATCAAAATGATGTAATGCTCTAAAATATGTTTTTGTATGATTCTGAATATGTTTTCACGGATTATGACGGTAAAGATTAACTCATATTTTCTACCACAGAGGGAAAAGTAGGAGTTCATTGATTAAGCGAAGGCAGTACAGAAATATTATAAGGTGAATGGTAAGAAATGTCATTATTAAAGTATGATAAGACCAACGTGTTCTTTATCGGATTTCAGTAAAAGCTATCTAAGTTTAGTATGAAGTAAAAAGAAGAAAAAATTACAATCAATTTCCCAGAACCTGTTTTAGACTGTGAAATAAGAAGATCCTCCAAGGGCCAAAAATATTCTATATGTGTATCCAAAAACTACTTTTACCTAGTTTCAATGACTTATCGTTGTATTTTATCAAAAATTGAATACAATGATACTCTATGCTTTGTGAAGTTTTGTGATAATAAAATAATGATTTTAGGTACCAAGGCTTGGTGGCTTGAGGATTACATTGAAAGCGATGAGCTGGTAATAACAGGGGATAGAAAAATGATATCAAATTATAAAGAAAGACTCAAAGCTCTTTTCAATAAGGATGCTGATTAAGAGTACAAGAGTAATATGTTTTAGCTTCTAATTTATCCTTACCAGATAGATTTATTACAAATTCTTGCTTTCTTTAATAAATAAAATCCAATAAAAGAATATCTGAGCAAAAATGAATCTGATTTTTAAATCTTCACTACAAACGAGGGATTTAATGCACTACAAATTTCTATTTTGAGAAATAATAAAAAGATTAGTAAACTTATACTGAGTGGCATGGCCAGACATCTTTAAACATCACCTAGCATTATTCCTGTTATACAACAATCTCTCACTCAATTAAACGTATACGGGTTTAGAATACTATCTGAAATATACAACAACAGTTTTATCATAATAACTAACTCAGATCTCCCTAAATTCAGTAAAATGAGTAGCAAATTACCTTAAAAACTAGAAAATGGGAATAAAAACATAAATGTTAAAGAATTTGAAAAACTTGTAAAATTTGCACCTGAAGGTAAAAGTATTGAATTTATGACATCATTGCTCAAATTTCCAATGACTCCTGGGGGAGATGATAGTATAGAGTTTCTATAAAGTCTTTTAGATTGCCCTCAGGCCGATATTTTTAGAACGGCTGTAATAAGAAACTGGGTTCATTATAAGTGGTAGAAAGTACGGTCAATTTTATACGTGTAGACAGCTATTTACATTTGCTACATGATTGGCTTGATTTGGTGTATTTTTGATCGTCTTAATCCAGTGCCTATAATAATCACTTTTGTTATAAATTTATTCCTACTTGCATATGAAGGCCTTTAAATATACAGAACAAAAGAATATTACTGATAGGATTATTGAAATTATATAGATTTGCTGAGAAGTGCAATTGTGTTTGTGTATTTCGTAAACGCATTTTATGATATGGGAGAAGATGCCTTAATGATCATCTTATTCCTTCTCTCTTCTCTTTCATTTATACGTGGAATCTCATACTTTAGACTGCATTAACGTACAAGATATCTAGTAAAAATGATCTTTTAAGAGCTTCAGGATATGCAGGGCTTTTTGCTAATTCTTCTTTACTCAACAATAGCATTTGGAATGCTACAATTAGCAATTGAAAGTTAGTTTCCTAAAGACCAACTAGCATCCTACTTTTTAGATACTTATTTGGCCTTTTTAGGAGAATTACCTGATTTACCTACCTCAGTTATAGGATGGACTGTCTTTATAGTTCTAACTTTAATCAATACAGTTATACTGCTCAATCTTATCATCTCAGTTATAGGAGATACCTATGATAGAGTCTAAAGTGATCTAAGTTTGGCTGATATACAAGAATTAGTGCAAATGATACTGGAAGCAGAGTACTTAAAATCATGGCCTAAAAAAGTAGATGAATGAAAGTACTTGCAGATTTGTAGGAAAGAAGGTGAGTAGGCTGTTAAGGATGATGAGCCTTGGGAAGGAAAAATAAGGCAAATTTTAATAAAAATTGAGGGAATTGGAGATGAAATGCATGATAAGTACAATGATACATTAGGAATGATTAATCGAGAGTTCTCCTCATAGTAAATCAAAGCTATTAGAAACATTTAATCAGGAATCTGTGGATCAGTTTATAAGGAAAAACAGTCAGTTGACTATGGGAATCTAAGAGCTAGGTTCAATAGGATGGATAAAATGGCTGATGAAGGAATAAGATTGCTGAAAATGATGACTGAGGAGAAAAATGTAGTTAGTTAGTTTACTTTTGTAGTGTATTTCGTTTGAATTAAATCATGTATAAGGAAATCTTGTTTAGGGTCTTACATCAATGCAAATTTAGTCTGTGAAATTTTACGCGAATTATGTACTAATTTTATTTGCTTTATTAATAGATATACAAAAATATGTTCATTTAAAGTTTCTTATTAGTATTTATGGTTTCTGGATTGATTCCTTGTGATCCAGTTGGCTGCCCAAAAAATATTATACTACGATTTAGTTTTTCTGCGTTCAGCTACAAAGAGATTGATTCTGGGGAATGGTGATTAGCAGCAAATTTAGATACTAGATGCTTTGAAGGAAAATAATTACTTTACTAATTATCCATTGCTCTGCCTTCTATTATACTATGAGGGATTGGAATACCTACAATTTGCTTAATTTTACTAATAAAATCTAAGAAGAAACTAGATGATTTGGATGTTAGACTTAGATTTGGCTTTTTGTTCAATGGTTATAATAAAAGGCACTTTTTCTGGGAGTTTGTGATTCTGTACATAAAAATTATCATTACTGCCTTTTCCGTTTTCCTTTAGAATGTTTCTGTATAGATTTAAGCCTTGGCTACCATGATAGTCTTTATCATTTCATATATAACATATTAATAACCCATATTTCGCTTAAGAGCTAAATGATATGGAACAAAAGTCAATACTGGCTTCAGCAGTCACTATATACTGTGGATTATTCTTCTTGACTGGCTAATTGGATAATTCAAGTAAAATTTTCTTATTTGTACTAATTGTTATAGTTAATTTCTGATTCTTGTATGTTTGAATTAAAAAGATACTAGGAATAGGCATCAAGTAATTAATTAGAAAATTTGATTGCTTTAGAAAAGTGTTTAAAGTTGGAGTATCTGATGAATTTGATGATAGATTATTTGTATCAGGGTTTTACAAACAAGGAGTCATTAGATAAGGGTAAGAAAAGTTTTTCACGATTGTATAGGATTAACTTTAAACAAATAATATCTAGACCTAATAAGATGAGGAGTTATTTGATAAAGTTTAAGGTTTATATCTCAACGTTCTATATAAAAAGTTAGAAATAATTGATGCGTTGAATGATTAATAAAGTGAAAATTTTGCGCAGTTTGGTATAAAAGAATAGTAATTTAGTTAGAATTGTTTTGTAAAAGCTATTTCTTGTTTTCACTATATATTTAAAGAAAATAAATAACGCTATTTATACTAATCAAATTTTATTTAATGATTCTTCAATACAGGCTCTCCTTATACTGCCAGGGATTAAAATACGCTATGATTCAAGACTTATTTATAGCTTCTTAACAAAGTCTGCCTTATTTATACTTTACTCATTCATTAATATCAAGTTAAAAGTGTTTTGAATAAATTATTCCTCTCCTGTCTATAGCTTCATTACATAGTCCTTTATTTATTATTAAGTCAAAAACTCCTCAGAAGTTTTATCATTAATTGAACAATAAGGCAAGGAAGTATTAGATATAAAGCAAACTAACTCAAGCATATTCGAAATTTGAACTGAATTTAAAGTTCTTCGATCATTTTTGTCAAAATGATTGAATAATAGCTCAGCTTTCTACGATTTTTCCCCCATGCCTAAAAGTATTGCAGTGATTTTCAGTTTTTCAGTATCATACAGTTCTTAATCAGTAATCTTCAATTATTCCAGAAGTCTAAAAAACTGAGAATTTTTATTGCTTAATTATGCTTCTTACCAACTTAAAACATCAAGTTAACAAATCATTGTCTATAACTATTAAAAAGAAATACTTTTATCCAATTTATCCAATCCCTCTACTAATTTGCCGCATTGCAAGTGTGATAAGACTAGCTTTTTCTCATTTTCAGTTACAATTTTGTTCTAAGATCCCAAAGGATGCTCACTAGGTTTAGAAGAGCAACATCCCATATTTTAAATTAACTATATATGTCTAACACAGTAAATTTAATTCTAAATACTTAATATTAGTTTAATTAACTCACTTAATTCTAACTAGAGCTTAACACATTTTACCTTTGTATTCATTAATAAAAAGAATGAACTAATTCGCAAAAATAGCCTTAGGATTTGGAGCCACTTTTGTTGGTGTGGTAATGGGACACTCTCTTATTTCTAGTATATTCGGTCCTCGTGGAGGTCAATAATAATAACCAGCCTAATATGCCTAATAGCCATGCTAAAGAGAGGCAGAATAATTATCTCAATGCTTCGAGACTTCTCATACTAACATAAGAAATTGCCAGGTATATATGGATATTCTAAAGCAATGCCAATCAAGAATTTAGTTAAACATGTAGTTCCTAATTACTTATAAACAAAAACCTAGTGATCATTTTATTTATGGTCTTAAACTTCTAAAGTAAAATGGAAACTTCTAGAAACTCCCGCTTTAATACAATCTGAAATTCTATATATAAAAATGAGCTTCTTTTCTAGCGGATTTCCTTTTAGTGGAGGGTTCTTTAACGAAGAAATGTTTGGGGGTCACGGACCAGGGGATAACGAACCTGTAGACAACGAAACATACTACAACTTACTAGGAGTTCCAAAAACAGCCTCTAAAAGCGAAATTCATAAAGCGTATCTAAGACTAGCTAGAACAAAGCATCCAGATAAGGGAGGATCTCATGAGGAATTTCAGGCAATTACCCAGGCTCACGATGTGCTATATGATGATGAAAAGCGCTAGGTATACGACAAGTATGGTGTAAAAGGAATTAACGATGGTATGGGCTCCAGAGGGGGTGGCCCTACTGATATTTTTGATTTGCTAAACGGTAGATCAGGCCGTGGAGGTGGCAGAGATCAACAGCGTCGTGCCCCTGATGTGCAATTCCCATTGCAAGTGTCATTAGAGGACTTATACAATGGTAAGACTTCTAAAATAGCAATACAACGAGACAGAAACTGTAGTGAGTGTGGTGGAGATGGAGGAAAAAACGTGAAATAGTGTCATGAGTGCAAAGGAAAGGGAAAAGTAGTAAGAATGGAGCAGATAGGCCCAGGTATGTTTACTTAATCAGCCGGTCCTTGCAGAACTTGCAAAGGATAAGGAAGAGTGATGGATGCTAAAGATAAATGCAAAACATGTAAGGGGAATAGAGTGTTAAAGGAAAGAAAGGTGATCGAGGTGCAGGTGGACAAGGGAGCTCCTAATAAGAATAAGATCACATACCCTGGGGAAAGTGACGAAGCTCCTGGCCTACAACCAGGAGATTTAATTGTTATACTGACGGAGAAGGAGCACAGTGTGTATAAGAGGAAAAAGGCAGACTTGGTGATGACTAAAACCATTACATTGAAACAAGCTCTTACTGGGTTTAGTTTTGATATAACCCACTTGGATGGAAGTACTAAGATTATAAAATCGTAAGAGGGAGATGTCATAAAGCCCGGTGATGTTAGGACTATAATGGAGCTAGGGATGCCTATCATGAGAACTCCATGGAAGTACGGAAACCTGTTTATTTATTATGAAGTAGAGTTTCCTGCACCTGGGTCACTCAGTGCTTAGGAGCGAGAAGTACTTATATCAGCCTTACCCGGAGATTCAATGGAAATTGAAGCTTAGGAGGGGTAAGAAACTCATAATGCCTTGCCGTTCGAGAAAACGCATATTACGGAAAATAATACAAAAATACACAGTGATTATAATGACGAGGAAGAAGAGGATGATCCAAGGCTTGGAGGAGGAAGGCAGGTACATTGCTCAGGAACTATCTTTTGAATAATAAAATTTGGATTTAAATGTTGCTTTTAACCATATTGGAATTTGTTTATAATTGTCTTAATGTAATTTCCAACTTCTAAACTTAATATAGTTAACTAACTACTTCCCCATGGGTATAAATTTGATCCAATACCTACGAAAATAAACAGATGTGGGACACAGAGAAAGACTGAAGCAGATAATTTGTAGTATAATATGCAATTCCCGCCAAGACAGCCTAATAAACGTCAAATCAGAGAAAGGCGGGAAATTTTACTATAAGAAACTAGGGTAAGACTCAATGAGGCAACAAGAAAAATGATTAGAATAGTCACCTTGCTGAAAAAGCATTAAAATGGATGACTGTTCTCGTCTCCTGTAGAGGATAGCATTGCACCTGGCTATAGTGATATAATAAAACATCCAATGGATTTAAGTACTGTAGAGTTTAAGCTAAAGCAAGGTGAATATTAAAACTCATTTTAAGTTTCTCTGGATATAAGATAGATTTGAAGCAACTCATATACGTACAATTCCTTAAACAGTGATCTATACAGTATTACTAAGGAAATCAGTTAATATTTTGAAAAATTAGTAGAAGGAAATGAAAACCTACTATTAACTGATAGAAAAAATGCAGTAGTAGACTTATATAGGAAAATAGCTCGCATGAAAAATGAATTAAAAGATCTAAGAGAGAAAGCAACCAATAACCAGTCACTTTACAGTATACCAGAGCAAAAGATGTCAATTGAACAAAAGCGTATTCTAGGCAAGCATATAATGAGCCTAGAGTAGAAAGACCTAAGAGGTATATATGATATTGTGCGAGAAAACATGAATATGGATGGCAAAACCGTCGAATTTGACCTAGAAAAACTTCCCTCTAAGGTTCTATTCGAGCTTGATCGATATGTAAAGCAAAAACTAAGCCTCCAAACTCACTAAGAACTTGCCCAGTTTCCTCAAATAACTCCAGAAAACGTTGGGAGTGACTCTGAAAGCGGTAGCAGTAGTAGTGCTGATAGTGACGAGGAAGAAGCCAATGTATCTATAAGCTAACTTCCAATTTTAGAGCAAGAGAGCATATCAGTCTCTTCAATGTGGAACAGTTTTCAGTAAAAAATCAAGGAGCCGGAGGGGATAACTATGTAATGTAAGTATGATTGCCGTTATATAACAGGTTATTGCATGTATGTTAAGTCGCGGACATGGTCTAGTGGCTATGACGGCTGCTTCACACGCAGCAGGTCCTGGGTTCGAACCCCAGTGTCCGTACTTTTAAACATTTTGATTATCTAACTCGCCCATTCGGCCTTCTTCTTTAGTTGTTATTTTGGTCTGTAACTTCAACATATAAACTATGCCTAGTATTAAGCTTAGGATGCTGCCTATGATAACGTATTACACCACTTCTTTCACTCGTATTCCTTAATCTCAATCGTCTGTCTTCATCTCACAACGTTTTCCGGAGTAACCATGTTCACAATAGCACGTTTCATGGAAACATACACCGTGATGATGGCAATCATGTGCACACCCTTAGCTTTCATGATCTCTATCATCCTCTCTTTCTTCTATTTCTTGTATTCATTCTGGAGGAATTAAATCATTGTCAAGTCGTCTGAGGTTGACGGAGTAATTAGCCTCTGGATTCTCGTGGTCTACTAATCCGAACATTTAAGTGCGTAGTAAATGCATTGAGGAATCATCTTCATAAGACTCTGCTGATTCATCCTAGTCACTTAGTAGATTAGTGATTTAAGTATTAAGCTCAGGGGATATTTCATTCTCTTGATCCTAATTGTCCTGCTACTAACCGCCTTACTAAGAGCTTCCTTGTGGCTAATTCACACCTTATCTGAACCTAGTATTAACATTTTCCCGTGCCAATTGCCCTCCTTGTACTTATACTTAATTATAAGCTACTCCTGTCTATGCATTTCCCACATTCTCAGCATTTTGATTCCCTTAAATTTGGTTTCTTTAGATTTATTTTACTTGTCTTCTATGCTAAACTGCTTAAAATGTTATAGGTTATGGTAGATCGCAATTAACTCCAATCCAGTTTTCATTACAAATGCAATTTCCAAGTCCATCACATTAACCATTTCTACAAGTATGCTAGCATATCAGCCATGGCTCTTATACTCCGCAATCATCTCCTATGTATCCTGGCCTACATTAACAACTACCGCCCAATTAGCAACTGCCATTATCAAATGATGTGCAATTTCTTGGACAAGGGATTATTCCATTGCATAAGTTTCCAAAATATCCTGGATAACATTCGCATTGATAATCTTAATTGCAGACTCCATTATGATTACAATTCATTCTACATTGAGTTTTGATTGAACAGTCTCTACCTGTAAAGCCTGTACTGCAAACACATCTGCCTTATTGACATATACCATTTCCTTTACAATCAGAAGGACACGGTTCTAATCCTTAAAACTACTAAAAATCACTATACAAATACTACTACATAAATCTCCCTCCAAAAATAAAAATAGAATTTTCTATTATTTCCACGGCTAGCTTCTACCTAGGATGTATTTAATTATCCAAATCTAGTAATTCCCAATGATAATTCCCAGTATCAAAGTAATAAGTATCCCCATAGCACCTATGCACTTAATCATTACACCCTCCTACAACTACTAAACTTTCACTATCTTAAACCATTCCAAACCCAGATCTAGGAGACGGTGCTCCATCTACCTACACTAACTCCCATTGCAAATTTTATCAATTTAAACATCACAAATCATTTAATGCTCCTTATCTATTAACACCTCCAAACAATCAAATTCTTTCTCCAATACTAACCAGTCCTAAATCTTATCTTCCCTCAGGCCTATGTCCAATAATACTTGGATGTCCTCAATGATTGTTAAATGTATCTAGTACTACTAACTCATCTGAAAATCCTCTGTAGTTCCTACCTCCAAATACAAAAATCAGCCCAGATGGGCCCAATACGGCAGAATGGTAAGCTAGATGTTGAATATTTCCACCTACAGTTGCTTAACTTCATTCCTAATTAATCAAATTGTAAATATGTACATCGTTTAGCATCCCTTAATCACTATTTCCTCCTATAATATATATCAAATTACCAATTATAGTAGCTGTGTGGCCTTATCTGGCAGTTGGAGGTGTTCCGGAAGGATTAATTTTAAGTCAGATTCTTTAATGGGAGTCATATATATTTATGTCATTAAAGCACCGTTATTCTAGTGTACATCCTCCGAATAATACCAGTGTATTATTAAACTACGTAAGTGTATGTCCTGCCCGTGCCTCCGGCATGTATTAATCCGTTTGCACTCTGCTTCAGATTAGATTTTAAGCTTGTATTATTATAAGTATGTATTGTAAAACCATTTATAACACTAAAACGGATAGTTAAGAACATCAATACAGGAACTACTCACACTCCAGCCATTAATAATGGCATCATTAAAATTTGCTTAAAGCCTAGAAGAACTTTATACATCCTATGGGAAATACCACAGCAATAAAGTGTGAGTTTTAATCAGAAATGTATGAATACATATTATATTTGTTCCCCTGATAACTTATTCTTTAATAGGACTTTTATCAGTTTTTTGGATTGACTCTAGGCCTCAAATAACCTGGAACTCTATCCATGGAGGGTTTCTAGTCCTCGTTTTCTCCAGCCTGATCTACATTTCCGTGGATTTCTTTCTAGGAGTGATTACAGGTTCCTTGATTACATTACTATGAATTTTATCGAATTTAACATTAATTTATTATCCAGAAGACAGCTTTAATTTCTTTTGGTTGATTCAAGTAGTAGGATGGGGCTCACAGTTCTTTGGCCACGGATACTTCGAATAAAGAAGACCTGCATTGACTGATAACATACTACTAGTATTCGCTGCTCCACTATTTGTTGTGCTTGAACTAGTTTTCATGTTTGGCTTTAAACAAGAATTGAAGCAAGCATTTAATGAAAAAATACAAAACGAGAAGAAGAAAGATTAGTGATTAAATTTAGTAAAATGAATTTTGCCGCAATTTATAAGAAAGCTTTCATTTTACTTACTAGATTAAATATGCAAAAAGCTAATATTTTAATTCCTCTATTGCTCCTTATAGTTTGCTCGACTGCCTCTAGCTCTACTCCAAAATAATTTCTATAATCAAAACTAACAACGTTTCCAGAACTTAAGCTGAAATAAAGTATGGAATAGAAGGTGAATGATTTTCTAGGTAAAATATATAAAGATTTCATGTAGCTAAGCAATAATAAATCTGGAATTCATGATGATGGGCTTGAAGATGAGACTAAAGTGGCGATTATAATCGTTATAAATCTGGTTTTATGTGCATTATGTTGTGGAGTACTACAATGCACTTTATAAATCGTAATATATATACAGAGTAGATCCGCTAGATATAAGTACAACCACCTTCGCAGAAATTACACCAATAGGAAAACATTTGAAGATATGGATAGGAATATATAGGCTTAATAAATTTAATAGCTGTAATCAATTACTATCGCTAATTCCTTCTATTATATCTATCTTAGTCTCATCTTATGCATTCTATTTTTACTCTTCTTATATTTCATTCCTTTTAGCAGGTCATCCTCACTTCTTTCATTCATCATCATCTACAAATAAAGTAGTATCATAAGTAAACATTGCTTTTCTACTTAGGGCTCTAAGGCCTCTATTACCTGACTTTTTTTCTCTTCTACTCTCTTGCATTCCTCTTCTTTGCATATTATTTTGTCTTGTTTTCATTTGAGGAAGATTTCTAAAGTTTCTTGAGTCTAGATTTGCTCTACTCTATTTACTCTTCTATAAGCTCAACTTACTTTTCTGCTTTTTATAATTAGTATCCCGCAGGTAAAGCATATACAGTTATCTTCATTAAAACATTTTCAGAGCCATTCCATTTAGTTATTGTACGCAGCTCTTATGAAAAATCTGTATGGAATGTCAGTTCTTGTGTCTCTTGGATAAAATACAAATCTCTTATATTACTTTTCCGGTCAGTTTTATGAATTATGAGAGGAAGAATAAATATCTCCTTTATTGCACGCACCTTGCTTATACTAAGGGTAGATATAAGCTTTTACTTATTCTATATGAGTTGACAGTTTCAAAGACAGTGTTCATTAAAGCTTGATTTGCAGCTGCTTTTCTTCTTTTATTGTTGTTATGTAGGGGGCAATTCACTCTTATTATTTCCTTAGACTTATTAAGCTACTCCTTTTAAATATTTTTAAACTATAACATTCTTTTGATTTTTAATCTGGATGTTTCACCTTCTACTATTTTTCTCTTTTCCTCAGTTTTACGATTTACTTAGGTTGTTTTATTTTGGGGAGGTATATTTTAATTGTTTATAAAAATTATGTATATCATTTAGAAATATTTGTAAAAACAGTTTTGGATACTAAGAAATTATATTTTAGGCATACTATATTATTAAGATAGTTATTTGAATTATTTTAGTTATATCACATTTAGTAAGTGCTTTATAAATCTTTATAATTTAGAATTATTATTTACAATATAGAAATAATACTAAATGGTATTATCATAATTCGTTTTACAAGTCTAATTGAATTGTCTAAAGTTTGCATACAAGTTAAATATTGCTTATATGCTTATCAAAATTAATTATTAATATAACATATCCCCTTTTTGCCTAAATATAACAATAAAAAATAACACTATATATTTCCTTTATACTATAAAACACTACACCTATTATCCTTATAAGTTTTTTTTACTAGAAGACAACAAGCCTTTGAGTTATAAAAACTAGTATAATTTCTCTATATTAACTACTAAATTTCTACCAAATAATTTCTTAAAATGTAAAGACTTAGCTAAGATGAACTAAGAAAACGACGATTATAAAAATTTGCAGGTGAAATCCAATAAGAAGATGATTAAATTGATAGACTACAACAAGTTGCTTAATATATGAATGAAAAACTAGAGGAAATGGAACAGTAAAGATAATCCTAACATTCTGATAACTAATAAGATTATATTTAATGCCAAATCTGCAACTTTGTTTTCCCTAAGACTGAATGAGAGGATCACTAAATGGCTCATTTATTCGATTAGCAATTCTAGGAGGAGCCTCGTCAATAATACAACATAAGCAGATCATCTAGCATATCTTCTAATTCCAGCAACTAAGACGCCCATGGAAACCTTCCAGAATTTAATTACCAGCTAACCCACGACGAGCTGTACTGCATGATTTGCATTGAATACGCCTAACAAGGTGAAAAATGCAAACTTCTCCCCTGCTTCCACAAATTTCACTCCAACTGCATAGACATGTGACTATAAAAGAGCAATGACTGCCCAGTATGCAAAAACTCAGTATCAAATTTTAATTAGCTAATAATTTCAGTTAAAAATGCAAAGATAAAACAGAACTCGCTAACAATTTGAAAAGGAATTGAAAGCTAAACTAACTTAACGTGGATCGGCTCATGTGAGTGAAGAAACGTTGCTAGTTAGAAGCTTTAAGCACTTTGACCTAGACAATTCAGGGTTTGTTACTTTTCCTGAGTGGGCAAGGGCGATTGAGAGGATAGGAGTCGTGATGCCTGAGGAGTCCCAGTTATAGGAGTTGTTTGACTACTACGACTAGGATGGATCTGGAGGACTTAGTTATATGGAGTTTGCAGCTAGTGTGTTTGGGTAAGAATCAGCTACTAAGAAGAGACTTACTCCAAGCAAGGAACTAGTGCCCAGTTAGTACTCGGAATTGGAGAGACTGTATGCTGATATGCGCAGGAAGCTAGCATAGAGAGGAGTTAGGGGGGTTTTAGGGCTATTGAGGTAGTTTTGCATACAGGATGCGGACAATATTGGGGAATTGGATTACAATGACTTTGTAAGCTGTATTAGAGGGTATAGGTTGAATTACCAGGAAAGTGAACTTAGGCTGATTTTTAACTCCTTAGACACTGAGCGATAGGGGTATATACAGTTTTATTAGCTAATTGTAAATTTACGCGGGGATTTAAACAGTTTTAGAGTAGATTTGATTAATTTAGCATTTGACTCCTTGAGGCCTAATAGATAAGACTGTGTGGATATACACGAATTGAAGTAGAAGTATAACCCTGAAGGGCATCCTGATGTGAGTGGCAGGAGTATTTCTGCATAAGAAGCAATGAATGAGTTTGTAGAGACCTTCGATTTGCACAGGAATCTGCTTGGCATAGAGGGAGATTGGGTCTCTAGGTAAGAATTTGCAGAGTATTATAAGAACGTTTCAAGTGTTATCGACAATGACCCTTACTTTGAGCTACTACTGCACAATGTATGGCGTTTACAGCCCTTTTCCCGGCCTGTCTATAAGAAAAAACCGGCATCAGTCAGTTCCTAAAGCTCGCGTCCAGAGCCCGCCAGAAACCTGCACAGAAGCTCTAATATACAAGTACATGAGACAGACGATGGATCAAGCAAGGAATCATTTGAACTTTTTAGAAACACTGTAAAACAACGTGGCATAAGAGGTATTATAGGCCTCTAAAGCTTATTCAAACAATGGGATGATGATAACTCCTAAAGTATCAGTTTCGGAGAGCTTAAAAAGGCCTGCTAGCATTTCAGAATAAGAGTGACTGACTACGACATCCAGTAAATCTTTAAATAATTAGACCGAGACAGCTCAGGATTCATCGATGTAAACGAGTTTGTACGAGGTATAAGAGGCCCGATGAGCAACTTCCGTAAGCAACTAGTGCGAAGAGTATGGGACAGATTAGACAAAGAATGTCGTGGAATAATTGATATTAATGAAATCCGTGAGCAATTTGACGCTAGAAACCATCCTGACGTAAAGCAAGGGAAAAGATTAGAAGAAGAAGTCCTTGATGAATTTTTAGAGACTTTCAATCAGTACCACTAAATCTCCCAATACAGCCGCAGGGACAGAAAAGTGACATAAGAAGAATTCGACGAATTCTTCAATAATGTATCGGCTACTATAGATGATGACAACTTTTTCCAGCAGTACATAACTGGTACTTGGCGGTTAATGCAAGAGTCTGAAGTGCGTCCTAAGACATATAACCCTCAGGACCCAAGGAGGGGGCAACAGTGGGCTGCGGATCATCACAGATCTGCATATGGAGGTACAGTAACTGCCAATGCGCCTTTCGGTACATCTGACGACGGCACCGAGTACTACACGCACATGCGGCCCGGGCAAAGCAATCAAAACCTATTAAACATATCAGAAAGTACACCCTTTGCGGGTGTTTCGTCGTGGTCTGGGGCTAGTGTAAGGAGCTGTAATGATGGATAGTAAGTGGGGAGCAAAAGGGCACAGATTGAGTCAGTGGTTATAAGACTCAGAGATGCGCTGTAGTAGAGAGGAGCGAGGGGGATACTGGGGTTGTAGAGGTAGTTTAAGATCTTAGATGATAATGATAACAAGTTACTGGAGTTCCCGGAGTTTTATAAGGGGATGAGGGATTTCAGGATTGAGCTGTCGTAGAATGAAGCTGCATTGTTGTTTAAGTATTTTGATGCTGATAATAGCGGGGCTGTGGACTATGATGAGTTTATTAGTAGGGTCAGAGGGCCTATGAATGAGTTTAGGACGTAGTTGGTTAGATAAGCTTTTAGGAAATTGGATAAAACTGGGGACGGAGTTATTGATTTAAGTGATATTAGAGGGGTTTATAATGCAGCATTGCATCCAGATGTTAGGCAGGGGAAAAGGACTGAGGATGAAGTTTTAGGAGACTTCTTAGATACCTTTGAATTGCATCATAGTATTTATAAGGAGAATACTAGGGATGGGAGTGTAACCTGGGAAGAGTTTTAAGAGTATTACAGAAATGTATCTTCGAGTATTGACGATGATAGATATTTTGAGGCAATGATTAAGTCTGCCTGGAATTTTGAAGGAAGGACTGCCAGGAGAGGATGGACTGGACAGTATTAGGTAATTTAATCTTTTATAGAGATGGTTGAATATGTTTTAGAGTTATTGAATGTAGATAAGTTATATGTTTCTATCATTAATTGGGAAGTATAGTATACTTCTTATAATACTAGCTTTAATCAACTATAAATGTAAATAGAACTTATTTAATCTTCATTATCTATTTGCATTATTCTTAATTATCAGAAATATGGTAAAATATAATTAGATCTAGATGGAAGAAGAATCGTTAGAATAACTGAACAATAAGGAGATCCCAATTATAGATGAGCCCTTTGAAGATTAAAGTGTTCATGATTTTATTGATTAAATAGAACAAGAATTTATAATTTCTTCGTCTTAGGATTCAGATAAATAAGAAATTGACAAATTAAGCAATCTAACTAGCATATATCTGGATAATAATCCCAGATTTAGAGAATTAAAGTAAAAGCTTAGTATGTATTATTCGTAAGATCCAAAACTCCATCCAGGCTAATCAATAGAATGGAGAAGAATATTATATTCTTCACTGCACAGTCTTTTAAATGAAGTCGTATTCACAACTAACAGAAAAGTGCAATAAAGCGTACTTAATAATGTTTATGAGTGATACTACAATAAGATTGGAAAGCCTATAAAAAGTAAAGCAACGGAAATTAATGAATAACATGAAAAAACGCTTGATTAGTTTCCTGATTTAGAAGAATATAGTGCTGATTTAAGCAAGTTTTAATATGATAAGAAAAGAATCCAATCAGCAAGTACATCTTAAACCTACAGGCCATAAACAGCTTAAACCTTCAAAGTAAGGGACATATTACGCCCAGTAAGTTAATAAAAACACAGCTCTCTTCCTTTCACTGGAGCAGGTGCTCCGGTATCAAAACCTTAGATTGCCTGATAAAACAGCTATATACACTACTAACCAATAGACATCTAAGCAGAGAAGCAAACGGAGGAAAGATTAAAATATTATAGATAAGCATAACAAAAGGATCGCACAGAGGAAATATAAGAAATAAACAAATGATCCAAATGATCATAGTCAAAGGCACGAAGAAATGAGGAATATTTGAGAAAAATTGAAGGAGCTAATCTTGCTAGCAAATTTGAGAAACGTGGATATCACCCTAAGCGCCCTGAAACTGCTGCTTTACCTAACTACAAGGTAGTTGATTTATCCTGTACTTGAGATGAGCAAGATAGTATTGAGTAAAATGATTAGACCCTTCCTTATATCAAGTATAGCAATCAAGCCTATTAATAACAAAAAATAGACTCAATACGAAAACTAAGTCGAAGCTTGATTGAAGTAGAGGGGAATAGTGATACAAAACGAAAGGTTGATAGTATATCAGTTTATAATAGTCTGAGTTTCAGTAATCCAAGATCCCAGTCAGAATAAAGGCCTCGTACTGCTGGAAGCAATTAAGCGTCCTTTTCTACTAATTATAAAGGATTAAGGCCTTATATTCCGAATACTAAGGAAAGAAATGCTTAAATAAAAGAATTAAGAAACATTAAAGGAAGATTAGCTAAGCATAATGTATCATGTACTGTTTCCGATATATAAGATGCATTAGTAACTCCACTTGATTTGTCGTATGATTAACTAAGAAGTAGCTTTTTACCTACACCGGGATATGGGTTATTGTAAAGAGGTAAAAATGAGAAGAAAGAGAAGAAGAAGGGAAAGAAGAAAAAGAAGAAAGGAAAGAGAAGGTGATTGTATATTAATTTTTGTGTTATATTTAAAATTGTAGTTTTTATGATTATTTGGTACTAGACTTGAGATCTCTTATTTAATTATCACAATATTCCATATGATTTCTAGTGTAATTTACTTCTAATTATGATTGTATCGAGAATTCGCATAAAGCTGTATAATTTTACAGTTTTTGACATATTTATAAAAATATTTATCCAGATTACTTTTCGTAAGGCACAGCCAAGCGATATATGCATCTGGTACATTAATTGAGGTTAAGTTACTCTTTCTTGCTATAAGAACTGGTCGGTTAGGCCTCAAACACATTAGTAATAATTAAATTCACTAGCAATAGGCTACAACCTTTATAGTAAACCAATCATCATGTCATATTAGTACTAATAAAAAGTTTGCTTACATTGTATACACCAGACTAATTAACCTTTAAATATAATACATAAAACAGCAATTTACACCACACAAAAATATAAAATCGAGTAAGCAATTATAACATCCTTAATCCACACTTTAACAAAATTATTTGTAAACTAACTAATTATATTCCATCTAGTAAAATAGTCCCAAAGCTTAAAATACTTAAATGATGCACTTAAATTTAAGATTTATGTTTCCTACGGATTATAAGCAGAATTTATGAACTCCGGCCGCTCCACAGTCCATACACTAACGGTCCTATGCTTAAAATTATGTATATTTTTCTCTCATTCTGCTATAAACGTTCCATACTGCCCCGAATAAACAGCATCTGCTAAAAACAGCAAATAATTATTAGTGAATTAAAACTCACGTTAGAACTACATCATTATCTAATACACAGAGTCCAAAAACTACACAAAAATAGGAGATTTATCAGTTCCACAGCACCTTTCCTTGAATCTATGCCCAAAATTCAGCCATTCCTTTTCAATTAAAATCTAAAACCCATGAAATGTCCTATAAAACGGGTCCAACAGCATCATAGAAAGTGAAGTCAATTGAGAAGTTCTATCCCATCCGTCCGAGCAATGTACTAATAACGATGATTTTTCACAAACAATAATATCTACTATTGTCTTAGTAGCAACCAGTATAGATTTTATATGGTGTAATCACTTTGAATTATGAACAGTCATTAAAAACTGATCATCATCTTGATCCATTAGTACTCTCAATGACTCGTAGCTTTCCCTTACTTTGTGGATATTATGAATATTCATGAAAACAATTCTACAATTCCTATAATTCGAGATCTACTCATACCCCTTTCCTGCCATTTTATTAGCCCTGGCATTTGTCCTAGGTCTTGCGTCAATTATATACTAAATATTCGCAGATCTGAAGTAAAATTCGTCTTCTTTGCTTCTGGAGGAGAAAATTCCTACCAAGGGCTGAGCTGATCTATATATAGCGACATTGTTAGTGCATCAGGATAACACAGGAATTCGAGCACTACTTCTGAATTTCTTTATTTATTGCAAACACTGATCTGTTATATTTGCAGGTTAAATTAGTACAGAGGGATAGCTGTCACAAAATTAGTATTCACAGTTAACATTGCTAATTCTATAATAACTAGAGTCCAGAGCACCTATTCGCTAGTATTCTATTATAGGGTTATAGATATCAGTGTGTTGATTGTAACTCTGCTAATCTTTAATACTTAAAAAGTGTTTTACACAAAAAGCATTGGCATTTATATTAGATAATCTATCTAAAATTTATCTAGCATACACACTACTGATTTGGTACTGGATCAATCGTAGATCCTTTCCTGTGATCTTAAGCATTTTATCCTTGTACTCAAAACTATCAATGGCTAATAGTGGAATTTCCAGGAAGTATGAATACTGCTAAGGTGGCCTACTCTAAAAAGCAATTCTATATGTAGTTAAACATAAAACACCCTAGCAGCTAATTTGAGGCATTTACCCCTTAGCCTCGCACTCAAGCTCAATTTCTTCCCCTTTTATAAGCTACAAAGACTCAATTGGACTCTGGGAAAGCTTCCGCTACCTTTTAACTCTCTTTGCATCCTACATAGGCCCACTACTAATTTTCATAACAATCACACACGATATCACATGGCAGTCCTCTATAGGAACCAGCAACTACACATCCTATGCCTGTGAAAAGTCAACTTCCATTGAGCCTAACTCAACTACTCCTCTTCCAATCACTTTGTTAAAGTTTTCTAGTATAATAGTCAAATCTTTATGTCTTATATCAGTTTCTACCAAATGCACAGTCTGATTTATAAGGAACAGCCCGTTTGACTCTCGTAGTTAAGGGGATATTTAGTGAATTTAATCACCGTAGTGAAGTCACAGGGTAATGCTCATATTTGAGATTTGCTTTTGGCTAGCTTGAACCTGAAATGTCTGTATAAGTGTTGAGGGAACCCACCCAAATTAGCCCTTTTGATCCTTTGCCCAGGATCATTAGGGACCTGGACGAATTATCTATATTTCTTACTCTTTTTTTAGAGAAAGCTAGGTTGCTCCTGATTGACGGTACACTGTAAGGGCTCTACCCTTTAAATAACGAAGATCGGCTATTTCTTATACTAAAACGTGAAGATCCATGCTGGCGAGCTAAAAATGGAGAGATTTGGGCTGATTTTTAGTATATTTAGAGAAACAAGGTGGTATAAGTACATAAAAACCTCGTAATGCTAGTGTAAATTTACTTAATTTTAAAATATGATAATTTATAATAAGAAGTATGAAAGGGTTAGCTTTCTGTATATTACTTGTACTTGTACATTCGGAAAGCTGCAGTATACTTTAGTATGAATAGGAAGGAGAATGTATACACAAGGAATTATGGCCTCTACATTGAATAGAGATGATCGGGATTTTTCTAATTTTCATAGCAGCCAATTTAGCGAATGCTACAGGAATAGGCGGAGGGGGAATTCATGTACCGTTGCTAATACTTGTAATGCGCTTTAATGCTCACAGTGCTATTCCTTTATCTAAAGCTCTTATATGAGGAGGAGCTATAGTATCTGTTTTTATGAATTGCAGAAAGAAATTGCCACCGTTTGATAAGCCATTGATTAACTTCGATGTTGTTCTTATGCTATAACCAAACATTCTCCTAGGAACACTTATAGGTGTCCTGTTAAACAAGGCTTTTCCAGAATGGCTAATATTAGGAATGCTTACTATATTACTCCTAGTAATTACCAAGAAGAGTCTATTGAAAGGAATTAAACTATACAGATCTGAAACAGTGCTGAAAGAAGTGAAAACGTCTTAAGAAATAGAGTAGGATTCTTAGCTATCTCCAGAGTCCGAGGACATTGAGCTAACAAACTAATTCAAACATGAAAATCCTGAATTAATCGAATCTAACAAGTAAATAAAGACAATGATAGTAATTTTGGTGCTAAACTTCATTGTAATTATGTTAGTTTCGTTTATAAAGGGTGGTGAGGGTTTTGAGTCCCTAATCGGTATATAACTGTGCTCAACTACGTATTGGTTAATTTTAACTCTCTATATAGTATACACCCTGATAATAACACTGGTGTCCTGGGAAATATCCAGACCTAATTTAACCTGGACAAGTAAGCAAGCATGTCTCTACACACTGATTGCTTTTATAGGAGGCACGGCAGCTGGATTACTAGGAATAGGAGGAGGATTAATAATGGCTCCAATGCTGTTAGAAATAGGATTAGATCCCAAAGTAGCATCAGCTAGTAGCTCAGTACTTGTTTTATTCACCAGCTCCTCCACAACGCTGTAATTTTTAATACATGGAATGCTGAGACTAGACTATGCTGTTATCTTTGCACCATTGTCTATGATTGCATCGTTCACTGGAATTAACATAATAAATGGACTGGTGACGAAATACAAGAGATAATCGATTATTGTGTTTACCCTGGCATCGGTTATCGGAATATCAGCTGTTCTTTTGCCTACTTTTGAACTGACTCAACTTGATTTAGACAGAGGGTTTGAAGGAATTTGTTAGTTATGATATAAATTATTGTTAAAATATGGATATTCCTGTGTTTTAATAGCATACTACTCCTATGTTCTATAACTGGAAAAGTTCTATACCGCCGAAGTGAATTAAGATTATGGGGAAAGAGCATTTCAGGCATATTAGCAATATTTCAAGTTGCTAGCCCAGGGTTATGCGAACTTCTAAGAGCTCAGCTTCTATATTTTAGAAGAAGAATAATAAAAGATGCTTTTCCGAGATACCTCGAATTACAGGGATGAATTTTCCTTAATAAAGAGCTCAATCAAATTAAATTACAAGAAGATAGTATTCATAACCTACACTCTAAATAAATAGATAGAAAAGTAGAACTGCTGACTTTAATCCGTTTAAATTAATTTAAAAGTAAAGCAAGAAGCGACTTCCTGAGCTTCTTATAACAGATAGACCACACTAAGAGTTTAAAACTTTAAATTTCGAAAAATTAAGGCAATCAACAATTGATTTGAAGAAATTTCTTTAGTTTTTGGTATAATATCAGTATTAATTTATTAGTGTTGTAATATAGTTAAAATTCAATTAAATACAATTATCTTGAAGGAATATTGTTCAGAGTATTTTCAAATTTCATATTATCTAATGCAAACGTAATAAACTATTTAATAAGCTTATCTTTCCCTATTAGCGTTTAAATACCTACTGTAGACTGTAAATAATTACCTTTATTAGTTGATTTTTAGGCTATAAGAAGTAATGACAGTAATAGTCCAAAGTTTGCATAATAAACACTAATTACTGAACTAAATTTGTTTGAATAGTCATATCAACTTGAAGATTATTAACAACTTAGCTAGTGAAATATAATAAACATTGAATTCTTAGTTAATTTTGATTGAATTCATAGCATAATTTCGAATACCTTTAAAATTATCAAGAGACTAGTTTTTTTATATTCAGTTACTAAAAATAAATGGCCCTCTATCCTGTGACATTGATAGCTTTCTCCCTTGCATCTCAAGCTTTAAATAACAAGAAAAGTGGAGGAACTAAGAACTCAAGCAAGGGAAATAAGTATGCCGGAGAAGGAGGTGATAGCGATGAAGATACTGAATGTGATACAACCTGTACCATCATATGAGGATCTATTGTTGGTGCAATACTACTTGCAGTCGCATGCTATATTATCCTTATATATATTCGAAGATAAATTAGAGAGTGGAAATTTTAAAGAATTTTATAATCTTAGCTGCGTAGCCGTGAAAAAAACTATAAAATAGCTCTAAAAATGCTTTAAAAGACTAATTCAATCTGAAATTATGATTAAATTAAAAAAAATACAAAAAGAATATTTAAAAGTCTGCAAAAGGCTAAAATAGAAATGGATATTTAAACAATTAACAAACTTGCTGACGAAAATTTAGCATCGAGTTTAATTTAAGAAATAAATGATAAAAGAAATTCGAAGTTGAGGAATATTAAACTTCAACAATATTATATATCTGGCCTTCAGAACTATGATAGTGAAAATAAAAGATACTCAACTTTAATCAAATTTTCTGCAAAAAAATTAACGGAAGATATGGACTCAGGGAGACTAGGGAGGGGAGAGGGGCCTTATCCTTTTTATTAAAATTGATTCTTTATCTGAAAAGATGGTTAATTGCTTTTGGATTAGATAAGGGAGATTTATGAAAGGAGCGACGATATTATCAATTCTATTGATGGATGTAATTTAGACAATGTAAAAAGATATTGTGATGACTTTCCTAATACTGGTAGTAATTTTATTTAGTTGCATGCTTAATTGTTTTTAATATATCCAAAATTTACCTATTTCTTATACTATTATTACTTTCATGTATTATCAACAAATATAATGATTAATAACCTAAATCATTTACTAACTATTTATAAGATCTATCAGGCTCCTCTTTACATCATTATTATTTTTACTAAGTACCTCTCTTATTCTATTAAGATCATAAAATCCAAGATCTGTAAACTACTACAATATACTAGGTGGCTAGTCATTTAAAACCTGTATATTTATTTCCATTCTTTATCCAAATCTATCACCTTAAGGATCTTAAGCTTTCCAAAAAGAACTAAATTTCCCTTCATAATCAGGCGCTAGTAAATCAATAACAACCTCAAACTCCTTCCCAGGCTGCAGCGGAGGCAATGGAACTGATTCTCCTTTCATGTCTCCACTGCTAAAGGACATTAAGCTTCCATTAGGCCATTGAATTGGTCCATCATTCCTTACTATAAAACTTTTAACGAATTGCTCTCCTGGTAAATAAGAACATCTATCAGAACCCTACATATCCTTGACATACCTACACTCTAATTTTGGTATAGGCTACTTTTTCATTCTTTTACCTCTATTAGGCAGTTTTTAAGCTCTAGGACGTTTTGCCTGAGTCACCTTATTCATTATATCATTGTACTAATTGTTGAGTTTTATAAAAGGATGAGGGTGGGTCGTATTTTCCTCGCATTAGCTACATAAACTTAAGTTATCACAAAGGGAGCATAGAAATCGAACACCGATTATCATGTCTCCACAGTTATCACAGGGAATATTATGGTAAATTTGTTGTTGATTGTTTTGTGCTTTCATATAACTTTTAATTCTCGGTATATACTAATGTATCTCTTGTCGTATATTTTCAATTCAAGACTTGTACTTAGGAATTTTAGATATATCAATGTGTCCTAGTTCATTACATTTTATGCAATTCTAAAACTTTGAGTTTATCTGAGAACCATTGCAATACCAACATCTGATTAAATATTCCTCTTGAAAAGGCATTGGAAGGTTTTCTGGTTCTGGGGGCTAAGCATACTCAATATAAAATATTACTTCTTGTAGTTCTTGTTGAGCTAATATTTTTCTAGCTTCTTGTAAGTCATTGTTTTATTTAATCGAGATTCTATCTTAGTCCTCATCTATGTAGTAAATGCTGAACGAGCTTAAGCTTGGTATATTTTCTTATACGCAATTTTAAATAGATTCGAAAGTTATCGGGAATCTTAATTCTGCTATGACATTCCCTTCAAACTAGACTAGTATTCTTTCCATTATTTATAAGATTTATTTAGTAATCTAACTATTGGAAAAGTCTCCGACTAACAGCAATGTCTCTTAATTGGTTGTACTGATCTGTGACTTTCTATATTTATTGGTTTAATATCTACACAATAAGCTCCGTTCTTATAGCCTCTGATGAAATTGGATGATTAAATATAATATCACTTAAAACACTTGAGTCATTTGGTATCAAATCTTCATTATCCTCTAAAAATTACTTTAACTAGAGGAAATGAGTTGATTTAAGCATTTTATACTTCTACTCTCTGTCCTAACTTCCTGGACTAATTCACTTCAAAGCTAGAATGAGTATCTTGTTGTTATTTCTATGATTATTTTTCTGTTATGATAGAATCTAAGACATTACTTGAAATGATATAAAGTGGTAATTTCAGTAATATTCAATAAGACTACTTAGTTCAGAGTCCATCTATCCTATACTAATCTATGATAAATACGGCGTTAAGGTTTATCACAATTCTTATGCAATTTTGAATTTCTCTCCTAAAATTATAAAGATAAACAAAGTTTTCTGGTTAATACAGTCTAAAAAGTGTGTTTACTATCCAATTCAGTGAAAAAACAAGCAAGCTTCAGTAGGGTATTCAATTTCTTTCTAATTAAAGAAAAGCTCGTCGACTTTTTAATCTCTAATCTACTTTTGAAGGACTATTGAATTAGTTAATAAATTGTTCTTTTAACATATTACCGGATCCATGCCTTCTATTGTAACTCTAACTATTATTTAATCTTGAAAAGTATTCATTATAAATGGGTTTATTCTGGCGTTTTCTCCAAGTATCTCCTTTCCTTATTGTGTGTCATACCCATTTCTATACCATAAAAAGAGTCAAAGGAGATTAAATGAGCCCAACTTTAAATGACTCGAAAAATAATATAAGTATGCTAGATGATAACTTTGTTCTTATTAAAAGAATTCAACATCCGTATAACGACTATGAAGGTCTTAGGAATAAAATTATTTGCATTAAAAAGCCAGTTGATCCTAGCTAGTCTATCATTGCAAGGCTTTAAAAATTAGAGGGAGAGTGGAATCAGTCTGGAAAGGTGAAATTTGTTGTAGAGAGAGGACAGTTTTCCTATGCTTTGGATAATAAAGACTATAATCCTGAGTATGAAATGGTAAGTTCTATTTAGCTTCCCTTATCTCTTATTGAAGGTTTAGTTGTAGGAGTATGGTAGAATTTTAGTAAATATTAAAATGCATTAAATCTATGATAACAATACAAACTAAATTTAGTAAAGGATTGAATACTCTTGAAAGAAAAAGCATTAAAGAAAGTGTAAAAGTATGATTAATGCACTGCAAATTTTAAAGCCTAAGCATTAGAAAGCCCTATCTTCCAATAGTAGCAAATCAAATACATAAATTGGACAATTTTTACACAGATCGTTAAGTAGTTCAGATGTCTCCTCCAGTAGCATGATTTCTAATTAGTTTTGCAATGTGAGTTTGACTTAAATCAGCGATGATAACACCTTTTAGACAGGTTTGACAGAATAATAAGATTAAATGATCTTAGAAATTGATTAAAAACATTTTTAACGTAGATTTAGTTATTTAGAAGGTAATTAAAATATAATGCTAGATTTTTAAGATAAATATATAGAAAAATGAAACTAATGAGCTGTGTACTTGAGAAAGGCAGATTTTAAAAACTCTATTAACGATTTTATACAATTTTTATTAAATAACTCCTTCTAGGAAAAACAAACTTCAAGGATAGAAAGACCTTAAAGAAAAATCCTTGAAAACCAAATCTTTATTGAGGAGAATATTGGAATAGTCATACAAAAGAATATTGAAAAGTTTTCGCATATAAAAGACTAGTAGTATTAAAACTTATCAATTAGTGAAATTTTACTAAAAGATTTCTAAGCTTAGGATATATAATTAAGCTGTGAATTGGACTAAAGTTATTTCAAAGGTGAAGCAATTTTAGTTGATCTTATGCTTAAATTGTGAAAAATTAATTTCAAACCCTTATCACCGCAATCTTTTGCAATCTAAAAGCAGTTTGAAATATTATCCGAAAGAATATAAATAGCTAACAGTATTTAAGCTTAAACTTTAATTCCTTTAGCCATTTTAACAGATAATTTGCATAAAGCTGAAGAATTACTGTAAAATGCTATAGGCGCTTATAATAATTTAATCTTTGTTTGAAAAGCATGATAATCTTATATTCGTCTGCTTAAGAACGAAGATAATTGAAAAAATTATTAAGAATTGCAAAACGTAGTACATTTATAAGACAATCTTTCCTTACTTTGCTTAATTTGTGAAGTTTATTCCTATCATCGGTCACTTTATTTTAATAGTATTAATAGGTCAATAAATTTAGCAAAATAAAAGAATCTTGGGGGCTGAAGTTCCTTAGTTATAGCAGATCTGTTACTTAGAAGTGAAGATGCTATAAAAGAAACTAAGGGAATTGAAACTTTACTACTTAATTCCGAGGCATCTCCTAATATACGGTTTTTGTCATTTGTGAGGCTGTATTAGCACTATAATGAATACGATGAGTTGGAGAATTGTATAGAGCTAGGGTTGAAAGTACTAAATGTATAACCTGTATTAGATTTAGAATAATAAACAAAAGTAAAAACTTGTTTAATTAAGGCCTATTCTAGATCTATGGGGTAATTACCAAATTTTAGCATTGAACAAGATGAATTGCTGCTTTAGTATCATATAGTCCGAGCTGTTTCTAAGTATAGTATACAATTTCAGATTTATAAGTGAAGATAGTATTGTGAAAATGTGATTGAATATACATAAAATAACAAGTTAGATTACTGCAAATTTTGTATTGTTTTTTGGAAATTTCTGCTATATAAAAAGGAATGTTTTTATATTGAAGCAAGCAAAATAGCTTAAAGAAGTCTAAGGTGCAAAATAAGGAGTGAATATAAAGAAAAGGGATTGAAAAAATATTTACATCACCTTTAGGACTATAAATACAAAATCAAAGTTCTATATAAACAGTTGTTTTGTAATGATAGTATTGATAGAATCTAAAAGGAAATTCAATCCTATGATAGTTATTTAGGTATTGCAATATATCTTATTTACAATAAAGTTAAATAGTCTCCTATGTACAAAATAATGCTAAAATATTCACATAGATTTGAAGGAGTATTTGCTAACTGAATAAAAGCTTATAGAATTAATAAACTAAGAGATAAATAAATAAGAGTTATTGTAGGATAGCACAAAGTAGACAAAAGGGATAAGTTTCATCCTCTTTACATATATAAAGTAAGTTTTAATCAGAAACTTAAAAAGGTGAAAAGTATTATTGAGTTAGCCTATAATGCTTAGATCAATATAAAACCAGCTTATTTATGAAATCTTGCTGGTAAATATTACGGATTCTTAAATCTAAATGATACTATTAACATAATAAAGGTTAAGAGCTATTTAAGAACAAATTTACCTAAAAGCATAAAGATTATCAAAGATGCTATTTTAAAACCAACTGTCCATCCAATTTATCTATACTTGTATTCTAAGTATAAACTGCAATTTCTCAATCAAACTAAGTGTAAAGTTATCGAAAAATATGAAAAAGTATAGAAGTATATTGAATCATTTGATTGTATACCTGGAATTGATGAAAAATACACATCTAAATGCCTTTTGTATTTATCAGAAATAGAATTCATTAAAAATAATTTCTAGTAATTTATATTTAGAATGTCTTTAAGCTATTATAACTAAATGGAAAAAACTGGATTTAAGCCATCAAAAAAGCAGATAAGAGTTACAAAATTGATGATAAATGAGAGGATTAATCTAGTATATTAGTAATATTATGCATTTATGGAATTATTTTAAAAATAAAACATAAGATTTCACTAATGCAAAATATAACTCAAATTTCTTTCAAAAGTTTGAAAATATAAAATGGTCTAACGAGCCTCAGCTAAGCCCGCTAAAAACAACAAAGACGACATAAAGAAGCCAAAATAAAAGGACTACTCAAGTTTTGACATGTATATACTAAGATCTTTAAAGCAAGTAGATCCAGGGGCTCAAATAACCAGCTAATCAAAGCGAATAATGAATGATTTTATTTATGATATCTTCAATAGAATGTCTTTAGAGCTTCAACGACTCGTAGAGCACACAAAAAACAAGACTATTAGTCGTAAAGACGTTTAAGCAGTGATAAAACTTATGCTTCCTAAAGAACTAGCAAAACACGCAATATAGGAAACTGAAAAGGCAGTTCAAAGATATCAGGAAAGCAAGGAAAATTAGTAATATAAATATGTCTTAAATTTACAATAAAGAAGAAACTATTTAATTTTTAGATGCTCTCAAAGAATGTTATTAAAGGGATGAAACCATATAAATTCCCGAGGAGTTATTTGATGATAAGTCTGGAACTATTAATCGTTAAGTAATAGAAGAGTGAAGAGACAAGGTTAATCAGAGAACATAGGAAATTGCTATTGATGTTTTGGGTAGTAATATTGATTTAGAGGATAATATGAAATAATGAGCTTAGCTGTACTGTGAATCTGATGATTTTTCATAGGCCCTTTAGCATCTTTCTTCTGTTACGAATAATTGAAAAGATAAGTTGAGAGAAGCTCTGAATAAGGACACCAGTATATACACAATGCCCACTGATTACGCGAGATCTGATCACTCTGATTCTTTGGGAAGTGATAGTGAGGAAGAGAAGGAATCTGATAATTAGTTATGGCAAAAATATTTAATTTAACTCTAATGTATTAAGTGCTCTATACCTATTGAACTTAATGTGTGCTGTTTATTCCAATAAGTTTACTACTTATAACATTTCGAGAATAACAAAATACAGCTTAATTCCCCAAATGCAATAATTCCCAATAAATTTTTCTTAAATGGAGTAAGAAATTTAAAACTCTGAATAGGAGGACTAAACAAAGCAAGAGCGCATGAATAAACTAATGAAGTAGATGCGAATGTTGCTGGCAATCAAGCACTGTAAGGATGATGGTGAGCCAATTGAACTTACAGATAATTTATTCATAGGCAGTATAGGAGCAGCTTATAACAAATCTAGACTGCACGAATTAGGCATATCAAACATTTTAACAGTAGCTGACAATATCTCTCCAATGTTTCCTGACGAATTTTAATACAGGGTGATTGAAATTCTAGACAATGAACAGTCTGACATTTTTGCTATTTTTGACTAATGTTTCTAGTATATAGACGAAACAGTTGAAAACAACGGTAAAGTACTAGTGCACTGGTAAACCATATACAGCTTTGCTGGGAGGTCTAGATCCGGAGCAGTTTGCATTGGGTATATTATGAGGTCCATGAGAATGAATTTACTAGATTCCTTGAGATACGTTCGCCAAAGAAGACTGCAAGTGATGCCAAATACAGGATTTATGAACCAACTGAAGCGTCTTGAAGAATCATTGAATCTAACTCCTAATTAAACACAAATAACTTAAAATTTTACTTATAATAAAAAGGATGGCTAACGTCCGTAGAAAGTTTGAGAACGAGCTTAAAGCTAAACTTCAGTAAAAATCATCAGCCTTTACAAGTGAGCAAACTGTGCTGCTAAGGTCCTTTAAATACTTTGACTTAGATGACTCTAGTGCAGTTAGTTTTGACGAATGGGTTGCTGCAATAGAGAAAGTAGGAGTAGTAGTTCCAGACAGAGCATCACTCTAATAAATTTTCCAGAGCTATGACAAGGATGGATCAGGTGAATTGGACTACTAGGAGTTTATAGAAGGTCTGTATGGAGAGTAGACCAATGTAGTGCAGAGATCTCCTGGTAAATAGCAATAGAGCTAACCCAGAGGTGGTCAAGGGGCAGTTGAGGCCTTTAGGGAAGCTTTGCGCTCTAGAGGAGCACGAGGTATTATAGGTCTACAAAGAACCTTTAAGATTATGGATGATGACAATTCTAGAAGTTTAAGTCTAGGAGAGTTCAGAAAGGCCTGCAGAGATTTTAGAGTTAATATCGATCAGTCTTAGATGGATGAGTTGTTTAGAGCTTTGGATAGAGATGGGCAAGGAACTATTGACTATGATGAGCTATTAAGATCAGTTAGAGGGCCCATGAACAGTTTTAGACAGAATTTAGTCGATAAAGTATGGGCCAAGTTGGATAGGGATGGCAATGGTGTACTGGAAATCAGTGATATTGAAGGAGTTTACGATCCAAGCAGACACCCGGACGTTATAGCTGGAAAGAAGACTCCAAAGTAAATCCTCGGCGAATTTCTAGAAACCTTTGAAACCCATCACAACATCAGTGATCTTAGCAGAAATGACTAAATAGTCACCAGAGAAGAATTCAACGAATACTACAACAACGTATCTTCCAGCATAGACGATGACAAATACTTCGAACTTATGATGAACAGTGCCTGGAAACTAGACGGTAGGCCTACAACCCAGCAAGGCTGGGCTAACAAATGGTCAGGCCAACCTCAAAGTAGCTAACAACCCTCAAGAACTCAGCAATCCAGAGCTCCGTCAGCCCCCAGTGTAAGGGAAGGGGCGGCTGTAGAGGAGCTTTTAAGAGAGTTTAAGCAGAAATTACAGGCCAGAGGAGCCAGAGGCTTTATCGGTCTATAGAGATAATTTAAGATCATGGATGATAATGGCAATAAGACTCTTGAAGACTATGAGTTTGCTAAAGCTATAAAGGATTTCAGAGTAGGTATTGCTGATAGTGATATAAGAAGACTTTTCAGATACATGGATGCTGATGGGTCAGGGTCTGTTGACTATGAAGAGTTGTTACATAGGATAAGAGGAGATTTAAATGAGTTTAGAATGGGCTTGATTCGTTAGGCTTTCAGGAAATTGGATAAAACTGGGGATGGAGTAGTTAATTTGGATGATATTAGAGGAGTTTATAATGCTTAAAGTCATCCGGATGTTATTGCTGGGAAAAAAACAGAAGATGAAATTTTATGCGAGTTTTTAGATACTTTTGAACAACACCACGGAATGTACGTGGAAAATACAAGGGATTATTCGGTCACTTGGGAGGAGTTTGTGGAGTATTATAGACATGTGTCTGCTAGTGTTGACGATGACAGGTATTTCGAGCTTATGATGAAAAATGCCTGGAATTTTGACAATAAGCAGTATTCAGCTGGGTGGTCTGGAGATTATACTTCAAAACCAAGAGCAAGACGCTAGTTTTAGTAAGGATTTTAATGAGAAATTTGAATGCTGTGTTTATATTGTAGTTTGGTTTATAATTTATTGATACTCAGAACAGTCGGCTGGGCTCATCAACGCTTAGGTTTTATAATGCTCGTTATTTTTAGCCCTTTTTTATACGTTGGAATTAGTTAGAGGTGTTTTATGACTTGTTATTGCCTTTTATCTTAGGTAGTTTTAGTTGTTATGGAGTTTGTTACTGTCTAGCTGCTAATCTTCCACTATTTTATTTCATCTATGATTTCTTTTGAAATAACTTTTACCTTTATGCACTTTATTATTTTCTGCTTTTCTATGGGTTGATAAAGTGTCGTTAGCTGTTTAAGTTTATTTATTACTTTTATTATTATAGTTTCATTTAGTATTATCTTTACTTTTGCTGTCTTGCCTCATCTAGTTATCTGTATTTTTCTAGTTTTTCTTATCTTTACTATTCCTTGATTCTCTATTCTTCTTATATTTTTGCCTGGAACGCCTTTTCTTATTATTATTTCAATCTTCTTGCTTGTAATAATTCCTGCTACATTTTTTGCTTGCTTTCTTGATATTATTAAATTTTGAGTTATTATTTGTACTAAAGACTATCATATTGGTCCTTTAGTTATTATTTCTTTAATAATCGTTGTTATTCATATTCTCATTATTCTTATTCTAAATCTCTTTTATTTCGTTGCCATAAATTAGATCTGTTTGAGTCGTTATCAGAAGTGCTTCTATGATTTCTATAGTTTTACTGTTTTTATGCCCTTGTTTTATCGTCTTAATTTGAACGATGTCTTGACTATGCCTTACTATGATTGTATTTATCTTATTTTGGTGTATATCTCTACTGAGCCTCATTGTAACTTTATTAATTAGAGTCTTAAGTATATAATATTTCGTCACCCACTTGGCATTCTTTTATAATTATACCTATTTCATCAAAAAGAGATTCTATTTCAGGATCTTAACCCAATATAATTGGTTCTTTAAAGTACTGGTCTATTTTCTATTATCTTACTTACTTTTCTAACTTAGGAATAGGTTCTCTGTAAAATATAACTTAGTTTTATGACATCGTTTTATAATAATTCTTTATACTATTATTATATATTCATATTTAAAAGGAAAAAGTAGTCTAGTGTTGGCATATATTAAAATTAATAGTTAAATTAACAAAGTCAACCTGCTTCAGAAAAATTATAATGGCAGATTTAAGTATAGATATATTTTTAGTATCAACAAATTTAGGCTCCATAATTTAGTTTGAAAGGTAATGAAAATATAAAGTTACTAGTACATCATTTCTTGATTATTTTACTTTTACTTACAAAATAATAAAATATAACTAGTTTATAAAGCTAGAATTAAGCTCAATAATAGTTAATTTTAATTATCTCAATATTAGATATTATGAGCAAATCTGTTGATTAATTTTATAAGTAATAACAAGCTTTTAGTTTCTTTTACTTTGCAATCTATTGTACAGTTTAAAGGTTAAGTAAAATTAAATATTTTGGGACAGATTAAATTTGCGAATTATAAGGGAAAATTAATTACAAACTCCCCATTATAATTATTCGTTTAAAGCCTTGTAAACAAATACCTATTGAATATAAGCTTTAAGCAATTATATACTCTCTAGAATAATTTCAGATTGTCTGTAATTCAAACTATATCTTAGAAATTTTAATCAATTAAAGTGCTCTTATGAATTTTTACTTATACAAAGTAGATATACAATTTTAAGACACAATGCATAAATAAATAACATATTTCCTAACTCTACATAACTAAGTAAAGCAAACTATTATAATAAATGATAAAATTTTGCCATTATTATATTTTTCTAGAAGTTGCAGCTACTTAGCAAAATATTTCTGATTAAGTTTATAGGATCACTTTTAATGCATTTCCTTAGTTTAATTCTAAATAAAAATATGTTTCTGGTAAGATCGTCTGTACTCTTCCTATTTCTGCCTATGGTCTATGCTACAATATACGCTGATCTCTAATTTGACGTATAATGCGATCAAGTTATGTCTTTTACATACCCTCCGACAGTTTACAAGGGAGCTAACGGTGGTATTGAATATTAGGACCCAGGCTGTATCCCCCAAGGAATATTCTAAAAGGATGATAACGACACAGTTTAGGCATATAATATCGATCTAACATCTTCAGACTGGGTAATAGCTCTTTACGTCAGCATAAAAAATAAGGGAAGATTTCTAGAAATATAGACGACTAGTGGTGGGAAAGTGCTACGAATAGAATTATTAGACGGTGGAAAATTGAGTATAGATGCTGAAATTGATAATGATCCTATTGATATTGCAGCAGAAACACCCAGTAACACTTATACTCTTAACAAGTGAACCATGTTCTACTTTTACACCTAGCAAACAGCAGATCTGAAAATCTGATATAAAGTAGGAAATGGTGCAAAGACTCTCATAATGGATGAAGCTAGTAAGGTTTTAGATGTAGATTCAACGTAAGCTAGATTTACTATAGGAAAAGGCTTTATAGGAGCAATTCAATCGTTTTATTGGGCCGATACAGATTCTTCAGACTTTCATACACCATGTCTGTGTGGTGGAGTAGCTTGCAATTCTGCCAACTGTCCTTACGTTTTAGATTTAGACGTTTGCCCTCTATACTCATCAGATAGTAGTAATAATTGCTTAGAAGAAGGTAAAAACTGCATAAATAACTGTGCAGAATGCTAAGATCTTACTACTTGTAATCTATGTAAATTTGATAAGTATTTAAGAGTTGATGGTACTTGCTAAAGCAGCTGTCCGAACGGATACTATGATATAGCAAAAGTTTGTCACCCTTGTATTGATGATTGTAAAACATGCTCGGATGGTATAGAATGTGAAGACTGTTTTGATGGTTTTTTCTTAGTTTTAAGTACTAAACTATGCGTAGATGATTGTGGTGCGAGAAAGTATGGAAATACTGATAGTAGTGTTTAATTCTGTGATGATTGCCCTGATAACTGCGCAGTTTGTGATAATAATGGAGATTGTACAGACTGCGATCCTACTTATTATATATAGCCAGATGGTTAATGCGATACTACGTGTCCTACTGGCTATTTCCCAGATTCTTCTGCTACGTATCCTTTTTGTAATAACTGCATTAGCGGTTGTGATGTATGCAGTAATGATTCAGTCTGTACTGAGTGCAGTAGCACATACTACCTAAAAGCTGATAATACATGTACATAGAACTGTCCAGCAGGGGAATATGGGGAAGATAGCTTACCAATTCCTAGTTGCACAAATTGTATGTTAAATTGCGACACTTGTACTAGTGCTACAAATTGTACTCACTGTACTGCACCTTTGTATATTTAAGTAGATGGAAGCTGTGGAGCATCATGTCTAACAGGGTACTATGCTAATAATTCGATCTCATCACCAGCTTGTATACAGTGTATTGCTAATTGCGAGTATTGCAGTGATGGAAATTCATGCCCACACTGTAATGATGGATTTTTTATATAGCCAACTAATACTTGTGCAGCAAACTGCCCAGTAGGATTATATGGAAATGGTAGTATAGCTGATCCTTAATGTGAAAACTGTATTGCAAACTGCGATACATGCTCTGATGGATTAACTTGTTCTAAATGCGAGAGTGGTTATTTTATACAACCAGATGATACTTGTGCTACAACTTGCCCTTTATACTATTTTCCTCTTACTGCTCATGCCTTTCCATTTTGTGAGGACTGTCCGAGTAACTGTGAAACCTGTAGTGATGATAGCACTTGCATACACTGTGAAAATGGGTTTTATGTTAATTTAGATACCAACTTGTGTGTTTCAACCTGTCCAATTGGATTTTTTGGAGATGGAAGCTTAACCAATCCAGCCTGTTAAAGTTGCCCTGATGATTGCGATAGTTGTACTGATGGCAGTACTTGTGCTCACTGTACTACTGGTTTTTATATATAAGATAATGGAAGTTGTTAAAGTAATTGTCCTATTAGGTAATTTGCAAATGGAGGAATTGCTCATCCTGCTTGCTAGGATTGTATTACAAACTGCGATATATGCTCTGATAATTCAACATGTAATCATTGCAGTGATACCTACTATATACAACCCGACGATACATGTAGCTAAACTTGCCCTTTAACTTATTTTGGAGATGACTCTTTACCAGATCCTGCTTGCAATGGATGTCCTAGTAATTGTGATACTTGCTTAGACGGGAGTAACTGTACTAATTGTAGTTCAGGATACTTTCTTGATAATAATTAATGTGTTTTAACATGTCCAAATGGAACAATTGAATACACAGGTTCAACTCCTCATAGATGCTAAGATTGCCACGGAACTTGCGAGACTTGCGATGGTGATGGAATCGATGATTGTACAAGTTGTGTTGATCCAAATGCTGAAATAGTTTCGGGGCCAAAAGGTTAATGCTAATGTAAATTAACTTATAAGAGCTATGCACTTGCACCCGATTTAAATTGTTAATGCCCTCCTTTTAGTACTCTTTAAGGAAGTAGGTGTGAGTGTAATAATTCGTACTATAATTTTAATTCTGATCCAGACAATCTAAACTGTTTACCTTGTCCTAGTTATTGCTTAGGAATGGACTGTAATATGGTAGATTAAGATATTGTATGTGATTGTCCTGCTGGATATTAGTTTGATGCAGCACTACTGATGTGTATTATTTAATGTCCAGCCAATGAATGAAGA
>CAKKTI010000067.1:0-40929 GCA_920105805.1 Condylostoma magnum
AGTAAGGTAGAAACTAAAGGGTAAAACTGAGTGATTAAGATATGTACTAACAAACTGCAGAATAGGAATCTAGTTTTTCTAATTCAAGTTTAAGGAGATATGATATGAATTTTAGTTTAACTGCACTCACTTTAAAGAGAACAAAGAAAGCACTGTTTATTCTTCTTACTGTATATGTTTTAATCTGGATTGGAATTACTAGGTACTGGATAATCAAATATACAGAAGATAACTAAGATTATTAAGACGGTATTGAGTTCTTGTAGAATTTAAGTACATTGAGATACAAAGCTACTAAGAACTCATACTTTTCTAAGCAGTAATATCTGTCAAGTCAAAATATACATTATTTAACAAATTAAGTTATTTTAGAAACCTTATAGGACAGTTTTGACTAAATTTAACATATATAGTAAGTGAATTAAGATAAACTAATAAAACTAGCCGAAGAGAAGTACAAATATACTTATTATGTTGAACACTTTGATCCTGAGTTAATAGATCTAAATTTATTTGATTTATTGAAACAATCTTAAATATCATTACAAAACTCTATACAGATCTCACAACAACAGCTAGCCAATAGCCCAGATTTCCTAAATCTATATGCTAATTCACCGGGGCATACATTATAGGCTTATAATAGAACAACTAATAAAGAAGCTGATCTGGTCTAGCTCTAAAGGTAAGAAAGGACATAATTAGACGCTTTAATATTTACTCAATTACTACCGGCTGTTACTGCTGGATTCATAGGAATAATAGTTCCCTTTTTATGGCATATAAACAACTCCAGGAAACAGATTTGGGAGAAAATTTTAAAGCTTCCATTAGCTTCACTTTAGTCATATAGAAATAAAGTAAAATCAAGATTACTAGAATTTCATGAATTTTACTAAGAGCATGAAACTTTACTATAATATGGAAATTCACTAGCAAATTATCGCATAAGTCTAAGATTCTGTATATTTATTACTCTTATTTTCATATTCTTTCTAGTTACTACAGGATTATGCATAATTCTTTAAGTAAATTACACAGGAAAACTAGACTAAGAATTAGCAAAGTACCCAATGCATTTGAATACTGCTGAGATGAGATAATCATTAGTTGTACTGTCTAACTTTTGGCTTTTAGAGCTATTTATGGATAAAGAGGGAATTAATAGAAGGCAAGACCTGTTATAACAGTTTCTTTTGTGTTACAGCAGCGAGTAGTAATTGCAATAAAATCTTGAATACTTATTGCATATCAATCAGAATTACATAAACATAGAAATTCCTCTCAACAGTGAAAATGAAGATATTTTGTACAAAAATGCGAGTTTTGAAGGAAATTAAAACGATATTATTTAGTATGGATTAATGTCTGCTATCTATGAATACGTTTAAAAGTCATGAGACTTGCAATACTCCGATGAGGATTATGAAAAATCTGGAGCTTTGCAGTTATACTTAGACTCTGAAAGTATTATAGCTTCAATTGAGAAATCAAATAATAGAATAATAAATGATGCAAACAATTTGTAAGACTAAGCTTAGCAGGACTTGTAAAACATAATATCCACTGCAACTGGAATCGCTGTTTTTATTTTCATTATTGGTATTACAAGGTCACTAAGAAAGGTATACGAGGAAATGGATATAGAGTTAAAGACATTTAAATTCTTTTATTAAAATCATATTGAATACTCTTCAAGTTTTAAATATTTACGGACTTCACCCTCAGATAATCCTCTTTTATGCCCTTTTACCTTTTTTACTATTTCTGGCTAGATTCTTTCAGATTTCTCTTAAATCTTATTATGAGTGTTAGCTAATTATCTAGGAATCATAGTTGTTATACCATTAGTTGTAATTTTTTAGAGAAACGGTGATTGAATAGAGGGAACTAGAATCAATCTACCTCTAAATCTTGTTGTTTGTTTTAATTGCATTGTTAAATCATTTTTTATATTATTACCATTTGATGCGAAATTTGTGTCCTTTATGTATTCAAAGTTCTTTTCTTTCATATCTAGTTAATAATCCTTTATAACTCATATTTTTATATGAGTAATAACACATGAGAATAGGAAAACTTTCAAAGCGTATGAAAATGTGCCTATTGCTGTAAAGATGCATAGGTAAATGATAATATTTATTCAATCTTCTTTGCCCTTGTAGATATTTGTATTCTCTAATCTATCTGCTAGCATGAATCCTATTGTGAAGAAGACTATATCTATTATAACAGCAATTGGTATTATCAAATATAAATTATAGCCGCTTTGTAGATAAGCTTCGTATGAACATTTAAGGCCTATTTCTACATCCTAATCATAAGAAAGCGCGCATAATTCACACTTTGCAAATTAAATATCATCTTATTTGGATAAAATTCAAGTTTTTAGACAGGATTCATGCACAAATGCTATTGATCCTGTACATCTGCACGGAGAGATAAACTTTTCTTCTGCTTAATCAGTTTCAAGGCATATTCTACACTATTTTACTATCTCTTTTTCCATATTAATCAGGTTTTTATAAATACATGAATAAAATCAATATAATAGTATTTGATATAGATTGCAATAGCTCATATACAAATACGTTAACTAAAAGTAATAGAATCCTATTCAACTAATGTTTTACTTATTAAATCTATCAAAATTTCATAATACTTCTAAATTTTTTTATAATGGAACTGTCCAACATAGACCGCATAAAGAGTCTTCATCGCTCTGGAACTTAACCCTAAGACTGAGGCATCAACAAATCATATAAAACATCCTTCTGCAATGACACAAACTAATTACCTGAGACAATCAATCGACTCCACTGAAAAAACCTAAGTATCCTATAATTCCAGGAATAATATGAAATTCCTAATAGGCCAGTACTCATCTAAGGCTTAGCCGATACATGAAGAGCAATGGTAAGTTGAAATGAAACTAATTTAAGGTAAAACTACGGTGATATGTAATTTAAATGCGGAGATGATGATGATGGGAACCCTCTTAAAATATCCCTCAATGAATTCTTTGATTATATGAACACATAAAAGGACGATTCTCCTCTGTACATCTTTGATCCTGACTTTGCTGATGAATAAGAGGAGTTTCTTAATGATTATAATGTTCCTTAATATTTCACAGAGGATTTATTCTAGTTTATGGGGCAAGATCGTCCTAATCACAGATGGCTGCTTATTGGTCCGCAGAGATCCGGCTCATGTTTGCACTAAGACCCTTATAACACCTCTGCCTGAAACACGAGTATTTCCGGTAAAAAGCTATGGGCCCTGTTTCCTCCAAATATACCAGGCAGTATTGCCAGGGGAGACGGTCTGTTCGTATATGAGGAAGATGATCCTTTACAATATTTCTAGAAAATCTTACCAAGAATCAGAAAAAAGTACAATGTAAGTCCTATTTACTTTATGCAAAGGCCAGGAGAGACTGTGTTTGTACCTTAGAAGTGGTGGCATGCTGTTCTAAATATAGAAGACACTATAGCTGTTACTTAAAACTATTGTGGTACATTCAATTTCGATGCAATTTGGTTATCAGTAAAAGGATCAAAGTTATTCGATACTTTTAAGGATAATTTAGAAGTATATAGACCTGACTTGTATCAGCGAGGCATGGCCTTAAATGCGGCTATATCAACTAAAACATAATTATAGGATTAAATAAAATGATAAAATCTAGTTAAAGCAGTGTTATAAAACCTAAAAAATTACCTCCATTGTATCATAAGGAAGGCAGCAAAGGTTTTGGTATTATTAGAAGATAGCAATAACTTAAGAAAGTAGAAAGATAATAAATAACTAATTGGCAAGAAATCAATGGTATATTTAGAGCAAATTAAAAACAGAATATGTATAGAACTTTTCTCTAGGAGCAGTTTTAAGTAAAAAATTTACATCAAGCTAAGATATAGTTAAAGAATAGCATCACTGTAAATAGTCTTAATCCATCTGTAAAGGTTAGAAGACATACTAATGAATTTTGTAAAAGAGTTTAAACACCTATGAAAGCTCCTAGTAGAAATACCACAAAAAGTTAAGCAAATTCCCCTATAAATTCAAGATTTTCAAATTACTGTATACCAAAAAGAAATAATAAGATAGATATATCAGCCTGGAGTAATGAAAGTTCTAGTGAATTTAATTTGTAAAGTTTTATTATATTAAATGGTAAATTTTATACAGCAATCTAACAGTAAAGGATCTAAGTCACATTTAAGCAATAAAAAGATTAGTAAAAAGAGTGGTTTATTTGTTGTTTATACACCCAAAGCAGTTTCTTACAAAAGATCAAAGATTTCTAAAACTCCAATTAGACTAAATGCGTTAAATCGAGAATCCAAGTAAAATCTCAACAATAAAGAACAAAAAACTACTAGAAGAACACTGTCAATGGTTCCTTCAGATTTAAGCAATTAATTGATATAAGAAGAGGATTATAAACAGCAAGATGAAGTGAAAAAACTAGAAAAAAGGTTATATCAATTAAAAACAGAAATAAGATCAAGAGAGAGACTGCTTAAGAGTATGATGACTCAAACAGGAGATAGGAATATTGAGAGATAAGCTAGATAGTATGAAAGAGAGATCTTTAATAGAGATTAAATAATAGATGAACTGAATCACAGAGTTGTTGAGTTAATGGAAAAAGGATAAACATCAATGTAACAAACAGGGTAAAGTAATAAATAAATCGCAGAATTAGAAAAACAAAGAGATCAAGCTATTGAATAAAGAAACTAATATGAGTAACAGCTATTTGATATGGAAAATGAATTGAATTCAAATAGGGAAAAGTGAGATGACTCTAAAAACGCTGTTATGGAATCAGAGACAAAAACAGCTCAAAAGGTTACTGAAATAGAATGTTAATTACAGTAGAAAGATCAAGAACTGCAAAATGCTTTAAATGATCTGCAATAATTAGCCGGGGTAATAAAAGATATGAAGGCTCATAATATGGAATTAAATACTAAATTAAGTGAAATGAGTGAATAAGTTGAATAAAGGAATGCTGAAGCCTTTGAATTCTAGTTTAAAGTAGAACACACTGAAACATTAGAAAAATAACTAGCAGAATGCTTACAAAAAGTAAAAGTTTTAGATAAAAAGTTAGAAAAATCATAAGAAAAGCAGTTGCAAGTTGAGTAAGAGAAAGAATCACTAATAAAGTGCGTAAGTGAGTAATTAAGTGAACTTGATTTGATAAGATAATAAGCAAAAAACGGAGTTATTACTATAAATAATAGCACTGAACTTAACTCTATGCAAGAAGTTTAATAATTGTGCGATTAAGTATTTCCTATAATGGGAGAAATCACTAATAAACTTAGAGAAATCATCAAATCTTTAAGACAAGCTAAACCACATGCAACTGATATGTAATAAATGTAAGAAAAACTTCTGTAATCATAGTAAAAAGTTGAGCAACTGGAATAAACTAATAAAAATAACGAATTTATTACTAATTAATAAGTCATTGAATAATAATTATTGTAGTAACGTGTACAAGATCTTTAAGAAAGTATTTAAGGAATAAGAGACAATTTTAAAGCATAAATTGGTAAAAATAATGAAATAATAGAAAAAATGCAGTAGAATTTGTAGAATGTTAAGACAGAAAAGGAAAAACTATAGAAAAACTCATTTATTAAAAAACAAAAGCAAAATGTAAAAAGGGCTAAATTCTAGAAATATATTGAAAGAATAAACGATCTAAGATAGGATTTAAATAAATCTGATTTCAGAGTAAAGGAATTATAAGAAATTACAGCATGATTACGTAAAGATATTGAAACAGTACTACAATAAAAGAGGTTAGTTGATATTACTGGAAATAAAAAGGATAATACAATAAGATAATAATAAAATAAACTAAAAACCTTGAATTAACTAGTATTTACTAAGGATTCCGAAATACTACGAAGAGATAGTATGATATAAGAGCTTACTCGTAAAATAGAAGAATATAAAGGAGTTAATATTGAATAAGAAGTAAAAATAAGATAGATAATTGAGTAAGATGTTAGATAGGCTTAGAAGAAGATAAGTGCAAAAGATTCTGAGCTAAAAATGCTGAAAGAAATAGTAAGAAATACATCGAATTAATAGCTTTTATCTACTGAGTCTGCCTTACACGATTCAGTATAAACAGTAGAACGTAATACTCCTAAAAAGCCAGTTTATTTAACTGAGAAGTAAAAGATGCATAATAAAATAATTGAGTATTTATTAGAAATTTAGTCATTTTTATCTTCTGGGACTTAAGATGATGATAAAAGTAGAAGATTACTAGGTAACCTTCGTAATTTCCTTAAAACTTACAGCAATATTCCTATACAGACAAAATAACTTTGTCGTAAAATTTCAAACTAAAATATTAAAAGTTAATTCTAGGACAAAGAAACTATTTCTGGAGTGCAACTGGTGGCACTGTTGAGTAATATTGTGCCTATATGAGTTATTTAGTAACATTTTATGCATACCTTTCTTCTGTATATTATAAGTAAAATGTCATTTACAGCTGAAAGATTAATACCAGCTAAATTCTTATTCATAATTGTCTAAACGCTGCTAACTATAATACTACTATATGGAAGGGACGGTAATATTTTTGCAGGAATCGAAGCATCAGATGAGGTTGATAGTAAAGCATATGAGGACGCCAATACATAAATAATAATAGCAATCTCCTTGATGCTATTTTGCCTGCTATTTGAGCTAATAATTCTTTTCATGGGAATTTCAGTATATTTCGACAGATTAAATGCAGTTCAAATCTTTTTACACTGTTTCGGTGTAATTCTACTAACCTGGTACTTAGCTTAAAATTGGCGGTATGATTTTATATGATTTATATGGGTTTTTGGTTCTTTTATTCCTTTTGTAATAGAAATAGGAATTCTAACCTAATTAAAGCGTACTTTCAGAGCTGAGCAAAAAGCTGATACTTATATACCAGACTTACCCTAAGAAAATGAATAATTAGAGCAACAAGAATTCTAGCTTAATCCTCCTTAAGACTACTACGAAAGCCGATTTGACCCTCAAAACACTAATTATTACGACAACTTTGACAATAATTAATAAGAAGACGAATTTGCACCAATGTACGATGCAAGTCAAGACCCTGTAAGACAAGCTCTTTAAAAATTTTTACCTTTCAAAACGTATAAAAATGGCAATTCTTCATAGAAACCGTGAGCTTCTATACAACGACGACTTTCCTATAATGTGCTAGGGGTTAGAAATGATGGTAGAGTAGCCAGTGCTGCAGTAAAACAACGATCTACATGAGTAATAATAGCTAGGTGTAGATATAGTGTGTATAGTGGACATCAGTGGTAGTATGTTTGGAGAGAAGATTGACCTGGTTAAAAAGACTCTTGGCTTTTTAGTACGTTCTATGGGGGAATTTGACCGATTTGGACTAGTCACTTTCAACCATTTAGCATGAAGGAATGTAAGATTAACCACATGCACTGAGAACAACTTAGAAAATCTGCTAGAAAGTATAGAAAATGTATAGGCATTTGGAGGAACTGATCTAGAAGCTGGCCTTTAATGCGGATTATGCATGTTGAAGGAAAGACAGGCTAGAAATGGAATGAGTACTATAATACTAATGACTGATGGACATGACAGAGATATAAGGAGTTCTAGTATCAGAGCCTAGGAGCTTATAAGACATTTTTCAGCTGAAAACGGCGATTTTATAGTTCATACATTTGGGTATGGGGATGATTCTAATACAAATTTGTTGAATAGAGTTTCTGAGCTGTAAAACGGAGGGTTTTATACTATAGAGAGAGATGAGGATATTCAAAGCACCTTTGGAACTTGTTTAGGGAAAATAATCTCTTTGGTTGTTGGAGCAGCTGAGTTATCATTCTCTGCTAATAAGTCGCAGTATGTAATAGATAATTACGAGGAAGAGGTAAAACTTGATGAAGATGTTCTTGCTGATTACTTTTAAATCAAAGTCGATCTGATTTTTGCTTAAGTCAAGGAAATGGTTAAAACTGGGAAAAAGGAAGATGCTAAAGATGTGCTAGAGGAATTTAAAAGAGAGTATTTGAGCTAAAAGAGTCCAGATGACAAGATTTTAAAAGAAATTGATTTAGTTTTAGAGTCAATCAAAGATTGATTTTTATTAATACATGTAGTACTGTTGGTTATAAAATAAAACACTTTTATTTAAATAAATTCCCCACTGTTAGCAATGCTTGATACACTAGAATGCCCATCGTTTAAATCTATTAAAGAATGCCTTCTCAAATACGGTGGCTATAAATTATTGGCGCTTAAAAAATCTTCATTATTATTAACATACTCAATTTAGGTCTTATAAGCATTATTCCTCCTTAAAAATCGCGTTAATCTTCTTTAAGTCATTCTTTTTATCGAAAATCTTTTATTGGTACTTCTCTCAAAATCTGAGCTAGCTTCAGGAGTATTGGCTTCTGAAAAACAAACCATTACTGCTTTAAATTACTCAAACGACATAATTTCATTACTATGTAAACTAAATTCCTTTACAATTTACGCTAAATCGTCATCAGATATACATCCCCCAGCTTTTTCTATGGCGAATTATAAATCCTCTAGTGAAATATGTCCGTCATTATCATGATCAAATTGCATAAAAGCTGCTCAAAGTAGTTACTCTTAAGCAACTTCTTTAGTATCTAAAACTAAAGTTAAAAAATCAGTGTATCGTATTGTGCCAAAATTTAAGTAATTGATTTTATTTATAATCTTGCGCATCTCACTAGATGCTATTTGAAGTCCTGAAGAGTTTAAAGCTTGTATTATTGCCTGGGCACTAATTATCCCAGAATTATCAGTGTCAAAGTGATTAAAAAGATTAGTCAAATCTTGTATTTCCTTCTCACTTAAATTTCTTACAACAACTTTTAAAAACTCTTAGCGTAGTTTACTACTCGCTTTTACCTTCAACAAATTGTCTACTATGTTTCTACTTATACATACCACTTAAGAATTGCACGTAGATTGAAACCAAGGGTGCTTTAAAGCATCAACTATCTTGATTCTTCTACTAGGCTTTATGACGAGCATTCTGCCTATAAGATCCTTAGCCTCATTGCTAATACTAGCCCAAATCTACTCATCTATAAAACTATAATTACAGCTTAGTATTTACTCTATTAATTCAGTCATATTCTTGCTGGCAAATGGTTATGATCCAGATAGTATCAAGTAAAGTGTAACTCCCATAGCTCAAATATCACATTCTTTCCCATATTTACCTTTAATTACCTCTGGCGCAAAATAATAAGGAGTTCCTACATAAGAGTATATATCATTATCCATGAATTTTACAGCCATTCCAAAGTCGACGATTTTTATTTCAGCATCTGACTTTTTAGTACTGAGTAGGAAGTTTTCAGGTTTTAAATCTCTGTGGCAGAACTTTAACTAATGCATGTGATTCACTGCTGACAGCAATTTCTTCATATACTCTGCAGCCAATCTTTCCCCCAATGGTCCATTCATTAATAAATAATCCATTAAATCTCCTCCAGTGCATAAATCCATTACGAAATGAATATACTTACTGTCTTCAAATATCTCATAAAGTCTAACTATGTTAGGATGGTCCACATTCCTTAATGCTTCGATTTCTTATTTCAGCATATAAATTTTATTAGTTAGCTTTTCCTTTGCTATTGATTTCACAGCATATTTTGCATTGATTACAGAACTTGTTGTAGTTCCTTTACAGGATGCTAAACGAACAGCTTCTCTTACAATACCAAATTAACCATATCCACAAACTCTTGTAAATTTGAAATAATGAAGGATATCTAATTATAGATTACTGTCTAGTTTAGTTGCTTTTGATATATCAGAAACAATTATCAGTTTTCCTGGAGTTACAGAAACTGGAATACTTTATTTTGAGCAACAAATTGATCCCATATTTGCGTGTAAAGATAAATAGTTAATTTACTGGGGAGTTTGTTTAAGGTAGATGTTTTAAGTAAAATTTATATATTATGTAGGATAGTTTATTGCATTTTATGATCTAAGAACTTAGCTATTCAGCTAAATACTATAGAGTGAAGCTTAAGTATGATATTTAAAATACTAATAATATATGCCAATATAATCTTTAAACTATAAAATGGGTATCCAGATTGCTCGATTAAACAACGCTTTTAATTTTATATTACAACAAAACCCATAACAAGTTTTGTTAATATACTACATAAATCTAATACACACTGCCCCCTTCTTCCTACTACAAACTAATACATCCATATTACTACATTTATAAAAATATCACTCTTTCTCCTCTACTAAAACTTCAACATTCCTTCCACGAGTCTCTTTTAAACTTATAGATAGCAGCCCAACCATGAAAAACAAAGCACTCATAGTCATTAAAATTAATGTGTGTCCATTCTCTAACTCTAGCATTAATCCTGCCACGACAGGTGCTACTAATCCTCCTAGTTTCGCCAGTGCATTAGCCCATCCAACCCCAGTATTCCTCACATCCGTCGCATAGCTCTCTGGAGTAATTGTATACGCTGCTGACCATCCCATATACGAAAAAGTGTTGTTTAGTGAACTAAATGACAACACCATCGCATAATTCACTGACATAAAGAAGAAAAATGTTAAAATTCCACTTATCAAGAAAGGAATTGAAAGTGTCCACTTCCTTCCAAGAGGAGTTTCTACAAGTCAAGCTGCTAGTAGAATTCCTGGCAATCCACAAGCTTACTAAATAACTATTGTGTAATACAGCTCCACACCACTTTACAGATCCTCTCCTTACAGCAGCTCAGGCATAAAGAAAACTAACCCTGAAAACGCGAAATTTGCAAAAAAGTAAATCTGTATAAAACTCACAAAGCTAAAAGACAGAGTTGTCCAGAAATTTTCCTTGCTTCACAGTTTTTTAATTACCCCTTCTTCCTTTTTATCTATTTCTCTAGGATCTTATGAATCATTAGACTCAAACTCTATTATAATATCTTATTTGCCATTTCTCCGTGCGATCTTTCTACAATTTACCTTATACAACAATTCCTTAGCAGACTCATTCAGGCCGATCAGTGCGAGATATTTAGGTGATTCATCCATAGGAAGTCTAATCAACATGAAGATGAACTCCAGAACAGTGCTTATACCAAAAATTCATCTCCACAACTCTAAGTTCCCAGTGCCCACCAACTCTATAACTAACGCTAAAATCGCAGCAATGCTTCCTCCCATGCACCAACACGCTCCTAGTAGTGTTAATGTTCATGACTTACTAGGAGGGCATACCTCGGAGAAGATAGTGCCCCCCAATGCCACCTCTCCTCCTATGCCTAATCCCAAGAACCAAATAAGTATAATAACTGATGTGTAGTTTGGAGCTACTGTAAGCAGAAGGGAACTAAAAAAGGAAATTGTTACTGTTCGCTTAAATGCGAATTTTCTACCTTTTTTATCACCCAAGTAGCCCCAGCCTGATGATCCACAGAACATTCCTAGCATAAAAATTGTAGATAAGGCTCCCTTCTCAGATTCTAGAAGCTCTCAGTGCTCCCCAGCCGACTCCATTAGGATAGAAAGGTTTAAAATTCAGAGCATGTCTGTAACTCACGCCTTTGTATAACTTACTGTACCACATATTAAGAAAACATAGTTTTAGTAATTTCCCCAGCCTATTTTTTCTAGCTCGTCCGATATACTGACCTTCTGTGGATTCGGAGTTGACATTTAAATATGGGTTTAATACAGTTTTTAGTAGTTAAATTAATCATATTTTAATCAAAAACTTCCAGTTGTTTTACTTTGGCTTGTATTAAGTTGGGAAAATTCTATCTACTGTTAAATAGAATGCTTCATCAAGCATATTTGGAATCAGTCTTGATAGTAAAGGAGAAGAAAGCTCAAGGCATGGATTTGTGTTTACTTCAATGAGCCATGGTTTGCATTCTTGGTCTAATATAAAATCATAGCCAAATATCTCCCAACAGAATTGCCTTTGTTTTCTGTTTAATTTAGTTTTAACTGATTATAAGGAAAGTTTTGTCAAATCCTCTATATCTTCCATTACTTTATCAAAAGATACGTCATAATGATTGTTCTCAATGTGTTGTTGAAGGTATTAAAATGAGAGTTAATTACCTTGTTCTATTAAAGAGTAGTTTTATGAGTGCTTTTAAATTGCGTTGTTGGTTAAATGAATCATGTCAATAGTCAACGATTTAGGATCAAGTGAAAATTGCTCAGATGATGTTCTTAAGTATCCTTCTTGGTAAATATAACAATTCATTTAAAACGATATAAGAACCCAAATCCTTATATCAAATTTTCTTTGCTAAATAAGCATAGGTTGCTCTATATACTTTTGGATAATAAAACTATTACTTTTTGACTTGGTGTTTTATTATTTTTATTTATTTAGATATTGTAAGGTGTAATTCTTTATTATTTTATCAAATTTTTTAAGACTATCGAAAATATGAATACCATTTCCTCTATTATAAAATGCTGGCTTTAGTATTCATATATTTCTTCCTGATCAATGAGACTACGGGATTTCTGGCCTTTATTATTTTTAATCAAAGCTAAATTTTTTCACTTTCTTAAGCTTTTGTCGAAAATTTGCATCTAAAGAGTTAAAAAATGACTTAAATTTCGATATTTTACTTTTACATTCTATAGATTCAAAATTAAAGTAAAAGGATATTGGTTAGACTTCATTATAATTATAATTCATCTTTTCACAGTAACTTACAATGTTTTTATACAGAAATATTTTATCAGTTAAATTTGAATGTCCTTCAAAATGGTTTGTAGTTCTCTTACCTTTTTATATACAGTATTAATGAAATCTTACATTTTTTGAGGTAGGAGATCATTCAAATTAGATACGGTCATTTTCTTATGCCATTTATCACTCTTTTCTTTCATTCATGATTTATTATATTATTTTAGAGTTATTTCCAGGATGTATTGTAAACTTATATTTATCTGTAGACTTCTGCAAGCTAATTTATTTAGTTACTTTAGTTTATGATCTTGATTTCAATGGTTTTTATATAGCTTTTATTCCTATCTAACGCAACGATATATCAGGGCTTATTCTAGTAAGGGAGTTATCATTACTTTTAGGGTAAAGTATTGCAGATTTATTTCTCAGTATCTAATTCGTTTACCTGTTAATACTTCTAGGTAAAAGTACTCTATTGATAGGAAGGAGCTTAGTTAATGATGGAGACTATGAGTTTTTATAGATTTATTATTTTTAAGTTCTTCTTCTTGATTCATGAACACTTTTTAGGTATTGGACTTTTTATATAAGTTTGTGCCTATTTAAGTAGCTTGGTTGCATTTTTGGAATTAGTTATTACATTTTTATATATGTTTGCATATTGGGTTAAGTTATGGTAGAAGTTATTTGAATTTTTTAAGCTTTTTTGGTTATATAAATATTAATTCTATAAGTAATGTTGTGTTTATATTGGAATAATAAAATAGTTAATTGTACAGTTGCTTACTAAAATATTTTTAAACATTCAAGAAAAGCTCTTATTTAAATCAGCATATTATTTCATTACTTTGAAATGTTTAGGTTTTTCAATATTATACAAAATATTATTGTATATCTTGATCTCACTAGTTAATACCATAAATAATCTGTAACTGAATATTATAGAACAAAACCTTAGAATTATGTACTCTATAAATGTTAAAAAGTATATTATTATGCTAATTGCCTAAGTAAGTTTCTGGATAATTTGCTTGAATTAAAGTTGGTTTACTGCACTAACAAACTTTTTAATATATTAGCTTAATTAGTTAAATCAATGATGCAATATTTGAAATGATTAACTAAACTGAGGTTATAAAATAAAATACTATCATAACTGAAAAGCATAATATTCATTTGATATTCTTTTAATCGTTAGCTAAATATACTAAGTTTATAAGTAAAATCGTAAGTAAAAAACATATTTCTGTAATTGCATTGAGTATCTAACCTTAAATTCTTTTTTTAAAGGGTTTTACGATAAAAATTAATATCACAAAGCAAAATTATACTACAATTAGAAGCTTTACTTATACTTCAGCCGATTATACAAAAACAATAATATTTATAATCAAAATTTTTCTTATAATATTGAATAGCTCAAATCCCACTCTACAAACACTCTTTTGACTATAATTCGAGTATAATTCTTTATATTTATTATTCATTTATTACTTTTTTAGTTTTACTAGCATAACTTTTCTAATGATAGCATATAATATCCAAATCAAAAATAGTGCGGAAACAGTTGCACTGAAATATTAGAATAATGATTACCTAGAATGATATTATAAATCATAGCCTTGAATTACTAAAGCAAAATATAAAGGCATGAATGAAGCAGAAATTAGTCTGATGATAACTCCATGTGCTACTTTCTTATATATTCTTTTCAATACTACACACTTTGATTTTAGTATTAATAGTAGTATTTACATTATTGAAAGGAGTATTAGCATAAATATCGGTTATCCTGAGTTTTTTATGATATTTGTGCTAATTTCTTCCTATATAAATTTGCCCTAAAGAGCTGATCCATGCCCATTTATGTTTATCTATTATAACTTGAAGGGTATTAACTAGAAAACTGCTAACTATTGTCCACGCATGAAATTATTCAATTCTGCAGTATACTCAACATTAAGAAAAAGCAAAAAGTAAATTATCTACATATAATCTATTGTACTTCATATACCATTAAGATTCAAATTCACCCCACAAAAACTCACAAATGTTCCAACTCCAAGTATTCCTATAATGCTAAACTATTAACTATCATTTACCTATTAAATATCGTCTGAAACAGAGCTTTGATAATTATCTTCCAGTTATACTTAATACTTTTCTTATATTTTGACTCCATAAACATTAGTGAATATAGTGTTAAATTAAATCTTAACTTCTTAAAATTTTAAAATACTTGATTCTGGGGTAATAACTATCACTAGTTTATTAAAATCTTCATCTGCATAATAAATTTTAAAACTGTAATCTGCATCTTTGATTTCAACTTCAGCATACTGTTATACATTGTTTATTTCTATCATTTTGCTGTCAAAATAAATAAATAAGTAATACTTTCCATCCTACAACTTATCATATGCAATTTATGTACTAATTTCTTTATTGGAACACCCCACATCTGTGCAATAATAATCTTTTTCTATATTACACATATAATCACATCCATCTTCATTATTCAAATTACCATCATCACATTCGAATTACCCAAGATTTAAATTATCTCCGCATATTTCCTAACAATTCTAAAGCAATCAACTAATATCATTCATTTTAGACATTGGAATAACTCAGTTTTCTGAAAATCCTTGAAATTTATCACATCGGCTACACAATGCATCATTAAGCATAGAGGATTCATTGCATTAGGTGCAAGAATCTCACTCAGTACAAACTTTACAATCATCTTAGCATTGTTTACAGTTATCCTCATTGTCTTAGTAAAATCCTTGAGGGCAGATGCATTTATTATCTTGGACAATTTCGTTTTATTTACATTGAATGCAACCTTTATCCTTTGAGAAAATACTTTTATTAATACATTAGCATTTGCTATGCTGTAGAGTAAAATATTGTACACATTACAAACATATCTAATCAAATTCTTAGCAATTTGTATCAATATTAATAGTTACTTAGTAATCCTCATAGAAAATAAACGTCAGATCTAAGCTTTCTAATGAAAACTGCTAATAATCAATATAAAAAGTATCTAACTCTTATTAAAACTTAATATTTGATAGTTAAGTAGAGACAACAAATGTATTTTTATTGCCTTTGATATCAAATTAAAGCTAATTTTATTTCCTACCTTTATATTTTACATCTAACTGTATATAACATTTAGAAGTCTAGTATAAAATATTATCACAAGTATATCCATCTTCTTTTTAACAGTATTCATTGCATCCATCATTATTTTCTAAATTTCCATCATCACACTCTGATTGACCAAGATATAATCCATCTCCGCATATTTCACTGCAGTTTTTCTATGCTTCTTGCTATAAGTAACTATTAAGAGTTGTTATTTAAGTTGTTTATCCCTAACCAAATCCTTGAACACCTGCACAAAGTATGTCTTAGCACCTTAAAGTGCTTATTTTACATTACTAACATTGCTGTATAAATGTAAAGCATGATAGAAAACAATCTGAGTCAAGAGATTGTATTATTTAAGGACACTCCTATCCATATACAGGATTAAAATCGTTAAGCCTTGTATATTATATTTGATAAACTTTACCCATAAACTAAGCTCCGAACAATTGATGGGATTGAGTGCCAAAGTCAATCAACGGATATTCAAAACTTAGCAGTTCATTTTATTCATTAGCAATCATCTTGAATTATTGAAATGAGTCATTAAAGCAAAATGCCATTTATACTCATTAATCCTTATAAATTTCATTGAATTAGACGTTAATATGAAGTTCTTAACCAAAGTAATCAAAAGTGTTTATAGTAAATTTCAAACCAGCATCTGTGTAATCTATTATTCAAGTGAATTTTGATTATATGCTAAAAACTTCTGCACTTGTTTCTGGTTTTGTAATGAATGCTATACAATAATCAGAATATAATCCAGGGCCTATTTAATCTAAGCTAGTGGTATTAATCTACTAATCAATCTCAATAAACTATCCTTAATTTATTAAGAAATTGTTATAATCACCATTAACTACCGCCTAAAATCCATTACTTTCGTTTGTTTAAGTAGTTAAATCAAAATTCAAGGGAAAATATTCCCCTTAACAGACATTATTACTGTCTGGACTTTATCATCAAGGGCAACTTTCCGTACATAAATTCGATTCTTATTACTTGTATAGGCTATCTTTACACTCATAGCAGTTTTTATATGATCTTAAATCACATCTTTTGCATGTTTCGTAACAGGGTAAACATTGTCCAAGATAAAGCAAGAATCCCTCCTCACAATCAATTATCTAGAAATCATTAACAATTGTATTCTCTAAAAACGTATTTCTCCACTCGTTCATTATTGACAGTAATTAATTAGTGTTGAAATATTAAAAATATAATCTATAACCAGTTTACAATTAATTTTCTGATTGTTAATCGTCTAAATCAAAAGTAGCTCAATCTATCTAGTCGAAATATAAATCACCAATAATAAAATCATCATAGATTTCACTTTTTATTTCTCCATCCATAGTAATTGCTGTTAATTCCGCTTTATCGCCTTGAAATCCGGCAGATATAAAGTACCATTCATACTCCTTTAGCTAAAATTAATTTGTAGGGCATTCTAACCTTATCCCTTCATCATTAAATTTCAAATTAATAAAAATTCCACAATTGTTATTGATTCTAATTCTTATTCTACTATTCTTATCAGAACTTATTAATTCGAATATTATGAACTAATCGCTTACAATTAAATGTTTATAGAAAACCATTAATTAAAATTCATTTGATAGTATTTTCATCTTTTAATTTTTTAACATATTCCAAGCTGCATTATCAATAGCTGTAAAGACATAATTCTCAGATAGCAATGGCTTTTGCATGTAGTATAAATAATCATTACACTATGGTGAAAAAGTTGGTAAATTGTTACAGTTTAATCTTATAGAGCATTATTCCTTGAAATCCTACAAAGAGAAAAACCAATCATTACTATAAATCAAGTCCATGATAGCGCCTGAATACTAAGTGGCAAGAATTAAGCTATTATCTTTCATTGTTTAATCATTTCTACTCATAAACTAACTAGTACTACATCTCATTTCATCATTACATGAAGCACATAATTTTATCTAATCCTGGGATTTTGAAGCTGAAATTAGCCTTCATGTTTTGTATAAATCTTAATTACAATTATTTAAGCTTACTGTTAAATCACCTCATGCAAAATGAATTAAATTACATTACTCAGTGCAGTATATTTTACTGATTGATTCTCCTATATTATTTTCTATTTCTACAAGGGTTACATCATCTAAATTATATCTGTGATATAATAAAGAAAATGTAAAAGTTTATGATTCCCTGATTTAATAGAAGAGGTCTTAATCAAATATTATACTTCTTTGCTCCTAAATTTCACTAGATAATGACTCATTAGTGTAGACGATGTTAGAACGTTAAATAAGTTGTACTTGATAGGAGTATGAGGCTAAAATTAAAAGTAAAAGCACCATTTATAAGTTGTATTAATTTAGTGCAGAAAATAGTTGAATAATTTACCTATAAGATTTACTGTTAAAATATATAAGCTGTTATAATTTAGTCGTAAAATTTAATTAATTAGAGCTTGAAGAGAGGAGATCTGCATACGGAAATGCTTAAAAATAAAGTATTAATTCTTATAAATTAGACATTTATAATTATTCGGTATTTATTGGATAATTTCCTTTATAAGAAAGGATTAAACTTTTATTTGAAACTGAATTCTAATATTATAATAAGTTACATAAACTATGTGCTTTTCAATTTTAGTAGGTTCCTATCCTTATAAACTTTCTCTAATTTTTGATACTCTTCCAACTGCTTCTAACGTTCATTTTATATTCTTTACTTTAACTGCTTTTCAATGCTCTTTAATTCTTTATATTTTCTATAATACTACTGTGATGAAGCTCTTTCCGTCATCCCTTCTCTTACAGCTTCATTAGACTTTGGTGACTTTTAAATAACAGAGGGAGTTTAACTCCTTTCAACAGAAATCTGCATCATAGGACTCTATTGCTTCAAACGTTGCTTGATCTTTTTAACTTACTCTACTTTAAATCTGTTTTACTACAATAGCACTTACTTAGACCTTTCAATGTTTCCCTTAATGATCTACCTTATCTACTAATTTTTCTATTTCAACTCTTCCGTTTGCATCTACTTCTACTTTTTCTAAATGACTTAACTAATTATCTTTTTCTTATAATTCAATCTGTTTTACAACAACTGATACGCTTAACTCCTCGCTTACTTAGTATTCCTCACTACATTTTCCTCTTCCCTTACTAACCTCTTAATCCTATTCTCCAATACCAAAACCTCCTAACTAGGCCTAGGCTTTATAACCTACAACGTCCTACTCCCAATATGTTTTTACCTTGGACTGCTTTTCTAATTTCTGTATATATTAACAATACTCTTCTATTACTTACTCAACACACTTTTCATATTTTTAACTCCAATTTTCTTGTATATTTTTTCGATTATTCTTTTCTTATAATAAAAATGTTCGCCGACAACCGTGGGAACGAAACTTGTTACTACTCTGAGCGTTTAGTCTCTGAAGACTTCGACTGGGCAATCCCTACGTCATACCGCATAAGTACAAGGAGCTCACCGACTCCTATTTCAATCAAAGATCCATAACCACTTGGACCACTCGACTAATTCTTCCCGATTGCAGATTTGTCAGCTGAGGCTTACGAAAAGGCGCGATAGCATACTGTTGATCAATGGGAGAGTTAGACAGAAAGAGCCAGTTCTAAGCTAAAGAATGAAATTGTTTAGTAGTATAAGCGCTTGATTAGCTTTTATGATGAAATTCTCAGTGATGGTTAAAGGGGAAAGCTGGGGAATATTGGAAATAAGAATCAAGAGATTGTTAGTTATTAGTTGTTGCCTTTTGCCTTGCAGTAAAATTCGTTGAAATCCTTGCCTGGGTTAGACCCAGCTAAGCAATGGCCGTAGTATATGGAGCCTTTAGTATAAAAATTGCTGGAATTGCCACCTTTAAGTCTGTGGTTTGAGCCTTATTATAGCAGATTTGAGCATTTTGATAAAATCAGTGCTTTTATACAGAAACATGTGTAAAATGAGCAACTAGTAAGCACTGCGTTGTCTATTATGCTGCTCATTGCATATTAGACGGGAAATGGAACTTTATTAGCCACAGCTTACCTAGAATTGTATAAATACAGTCAAAATGCAACGGTGTCTTAGGAGTTTTTAGTAAGAATCAAGGAAATTAGTGAACCTCATATTCAGTTTATGGAGGAAAAGCTATGCAAGACTTAAAATTTGCCGTATTTAAAGATAAATTCAACTAAGGGAAGGTTTATAGCGGCCACTGACTGCAATTTTAGTAAAAAGAACTCAATTTAAGACACTTCTATCACAACTGACGGAACTTATCTGTATATCTACGCTGCATATCCTGAGGGAGGAATGTTTAAAGTAGGAACTGGGAAAAATAGTCTATGTGGGAAAGTTTATCTATATAAATAAGCAGAATCTTCTGAAAATAGATAATGGGTATTTTGTTAAGGGAAACTCTATGCCAAAACACCTTCTAAAGAACTAGGATTACTAAGCATTTTTTGTCCTAATACATTTAAATAGGAAGGATAAGTTATCCTACATTGTCAGGATATACAGGATTGCTAGGTTACTTAAAATCTTAATAAATAGTATCCTATTTTAAGTGATGGGGATAATTTATATGTAATAGTGATGAAGCTAAATAAAGATTTTATTAATGGAGTTGATGAAGGTAAGAAGGAGAGTGAGGAAAACTGAAATAAAAGACCAACAAAGTACAAGAATTTGAGAGAAAAAAGACCGAGTAGGCGTTAAAAATAAAGTAAGGGAAGAGCTATTGATAATCCTTTACTTGGTGAAATGTTTCAGGGATAATAAGAAGTATAAAATGAAAATTCTGAAAGTCATTAATGGGAGTAACTTGATATCATTATGGAGTAGAATTAAGACGAAGTTCCGTTGATTATTGAAGAATAAAAAGAGGCTCCCTAAGAAGAATAAAAAGTAGAAGCTCCTCAAGAAGAATAAAAAGTAGAAGCTCCCTAGGAAGAATAAAAAGAGGCTCCTCAAGAAGAATAAAAGGTAGAAGTTCCTCAAGAAGAATAAAAAGTAGAAGCTCCTCAAGAAGAATAAAAAGTAGAAGCTCCTCAAGAAGAATAAAAAGTAGAAGCTCCTCAAGAAGAATAAAAGGTAGAAGCTCCCCAAGAAGAATAAAAGGTAGAAGTTCCTTAAGAAGAATAAAAAGTAGAAGTTCCTCAAGAAGAATAAAAGGTAGAAGCTCCTCAAGAAGAATAAAAGATAGAAGTTCCTCAAGAAGAATAAAAGGTAGAAGTTCCTCAAGAAGAATAAGAAATAGAAGAAGAAAAACCTATAGAAAAGCCAACTCTGCTTGGTTTTTACATCTATCGCTTTGACATGTCTCAACAAGCTAGAGATAATTCTTTCCCCTAAGAAGTAAATCTCCTAGCCTAAGAAATATTTGAAGCCTTTTCCAACTACTTCACTATCCAAGAGTGTATAAGAGCTTTAGCTGTAAACAACAATGATATTGAAAAAGCAGTCAACTGGCTTATATAATTTGGAGACAACGAAAAGGGCAAAAAAGTAGTGGCATCAAATCAAACAACTTTATTAGCCTAAGCCTCTGTTTCTAAACATTCTGTGGGAAAGATGCAAAAGCCTGAAATAACGTTGAATAATAATTCGGTTTTGACAATCGATATGGTGCAGAAGGGAGTTTGGACTATAAACGGAAAGTATCTAAGCATTTTATGGGCTGATCCTGATGAAAATTCAGCACATTCACGCGTTTTTAGCATATTACCAGAGGACGAAGGATTCATTAAAACCGATGCACATGTTTGTCCTGGAACTTTGAATTAAGTGGGAAATTTAAACATAAAATTAGATAATATATGGGAAAGTTATTATTTAGAGGAATATACGGAGCTACGAGGGACTCATTTGGGCAATTTTAATTCAGATTTACAAGCAGTTGGAACTCCTACTACCTTTGACAAACTTACAAAACAATATTACTCTGTATCACTGAATGCATCAAAGGAAATTAACATTTATGTACGAAAAGAAGTAGCTAATATGGAAAAAATTCCCCTGTTGAATTAATAGTCCCAAAACTCTAGCATAGAAGATGTTATAAACCAAGGACTTAATTTAGTGTATAAATGCGAAAAGTAAAGAACTTGCCTTCCTTGGCGTAAAAGTCAATTTTCTGATAATCTGGAACAAGCCAAGAAGCTATTTGAGTATTTAAAAGGCTGCTTGACTGATTAAACTTAGATTCAGGAATACTAAAAGATTATTAATAAATTAGAGCTGTAGTTTTCTAATAGTTTGGAAATAGAATACTTTACTTTAGCTAGAAAATTAGGAGTGAGTCCTCTTCCAATAAAAAAGAGTAATAAAGACCAGCTAACTAAAATGAATTCAAGTAAAATAAAACTACAAGCTAATTATAAAATCAAGTCTAAATCTGAGATGAAATAGGCTACAGATATACCAAATATACAAACTTATTCTACAAAAGAAGTCGTACATTGCATGGATAGCTCTAGTAAGACATTGAAAATTATCAAAGAGTATTTTAACCATGAGTTATACATGAATGGATTACAGCTGCTATTTCACTGGCTGATTCATGGGGTTTAATTATCGTCGGAAATAAGTGAGTAAATAGAGCAGAAATTAAGATACCTGGTGTAATAACCTGAGTATTAAGACTTAGCGTGGAATTGTCTAATTTTAGGCTGGAATTTATTCTGTAAGAGCTATGATAACGTGCTGTTCTGGATGAGATCAATACTAGAATTCTAAATAAACAATGATTAAGTCCCTGTATTATACAGAAATGATTCTTTCTTATACAAACTTAATAATAAACAGAAAGAAAATATGTATGAATACGAAATTTTCTCAGGTATTAGCAACCCCTTTGTACTTTGGTATTTAACCAACATCGATCCAAGCTCGTCTGTTCTGTCAGCTTTTAACTACGAAATTCCGTTTGAAAGAAATTATTAAGTTTTCGTGAATAAATACAAGGAGAAATACACGGTAAAGGATGCAGCTGCTATCAAATTTGTTTTATATTACAGGCAACAAGATGAAACGAACGTTCCTGTCTTAACAGATGTACTGGATTTGCTATAACACTTATTAATAAAGTCTATAAGGGATCCTTAATCCTAGAACTCACTAATAATATTTGAAATTTTTGAAAAACTAGTGAAAGATGCTTATATAAATCAGTGGAAAGATGTAGAAAAGTTATTGGAATTAATGATTTCAATGCTTGATTGCTACTTAAAAGACATAGGGCAGAAGAACACATCAATTTTCCGAAACTGGCTGTAATGTTTCCGTCGATCTTTGAGTCTAGTCATAAATATTCTTAATCACGCTGAATAGTACGATAATTTCAAATTAATAGTTCAATTATTCAAAAAATGCAAGAAAGTATTCCAACTAGGAAATTTAAACCTACTAGAAGAAATTTAAATGCAAAATTATCCAGGATAAGATGAATCATGTTAAAAGATATTTGAAACAAGTCATCCTTATCAAAGAGGTAAAACCTAAATCAGTGAGCATGTAAGTTTTCCCGGAGCACTTGCACTGTCTATAGAAATTGACCCCAGATCGTAATGTGATAGAAATTATGATTATCTTCTTATAACCTCTAATGAAAACAGTAATCCTTAGAAATACCAAGGCGAAATTTTGTCCCAATCAATCAAATTAACCGATAAGCATCAGCCGGGTATAAGACTACTCATTTAAGGTTCTAATGCATATATAGAATTCACTTCAAACTCTCAGCCTAGAGAGGAAGCCTTGAGCAATAGATGGGGATTCAAGCTGTATGTAAAGCCAGTATACGCAGATAATATTATTTTCATGGGAGGAGTTTAAGATCAGTACTTTTTAGCATAGAATAAGGATAATATGAACTACTCATAATCTATGAGTAAGTTACAATCAAAGCAAAGCTTGCTGCAAAGTTTAGTACATCGCTTTGGAAGTGAATAGGAACTAGTGTATTGGATTACTTTGATAAATCAAAGCTAGATTATCATGTTGGATAAAATCTAAGACTTAATTCAGCCTGAGTTCTAAACAAGTGAGTTTAACTTATGGGAGATATTCTAATCTGGTATAATCACAAATACATCGTAAAGTGTGCTAGTAGAGGAAGATGGATATTGGTAATTTAATAGAGAATAGGACTTTAAAGCTCTGTTTCCCATACATGATAATCAAGAACTAGAAAAAGCTGTAATTTCTTATCACCCTGAAATTACTTATATATACGAGGAAAATACTAATCTACACAAAATTCTTGAAAGAATAAGACGAATTTGTCCTAGGCCAATGATACTGACTGCTGAGTTTACTAGAGCTAGTTTCACCGCATAAGTAAAAGCATTATGAAATAGATTAGAACTACTCTCCCTTTTTACTATGTTGTATCACACGTAGTTTAATATAGATGAAACAGAATCAGACTTACTCAATGATGAAAGATACTAAAAGGAGTAACTAAATGCACTAGGTAAGAGACTTAACGATATTTTACTTCTAATGCTAAGAAATGTATAAGGCGAAAGAGAGAAAATCTTAGCCTTATAGGAAGTCAGATTAGGCAAAGAATAGATCATACAGGAAAAGAAGTAAGTGCCTGCAATAAAGAAAGAGGAAACTAAAACGTAAAGACTTAAGAAAAGAACTATCAGGAAAAATGTGTTTAGAATGAACATTTAGAAGAAGAAAGTAGCAAAAAAGCCAGTTGAGTAAGAAATTGTATTGACTGAAGCTGATAAAGATAGAATATGGAAAATGTTTGAGGACAGGTATTAAGGAAATGATAACCTGATAGAGAAGCTATCTAAGGAATTTAATGTAACTTCAGCTGATAATATGCTAGCTTTACAACAAATCTTTGAAATTTGCTGAAATATAAAACAAGATTTTCCATCACCTTACTAAGTAGTCGCAGATCATGTTTAGAAAAGACTAATGATACTTCTACTTTTCAACCCTTCATTGCCCAAGCTTTAAACTGAAGATGATGTTGAAATACCTTAACTTAAAAAGGCCTAAAGCTATTATCCATAAGAAGAGTAAACTAAAGTTGAATAAATGAGATAATGGGTTGATAGTTATAAATAATGGAAATCATGGTAAAAGCCAATCAATGAAGAGGATGTACTGTTTTCTCCTATAAAGTAAATATATAAGTTTATAGCACTGGACACAATTCCAGAGGATTTCGAGTAGTAATTCTGAAACCAAATAAAAACAGCAGGTAAAAGGATAATTGGACTGTAATACTTGTGGAAGATTTTAGAAATATGGAATAAATGTTCTATTAATAGATATTATATAGGAGTTTTACCTCAAAAATCTCTACTTAATAATATAACTAGCTGTGGTGAGGAAATTTCAACAATTATAAAAGGATTTGCTAATAAAATCTTCGGTGTTTTACTAACAATGCTATAAAATCAAGCCATAGTAACTGAGCAAGCTGTTAAATTAACTACTAGCTAAAACATTAATAATCAGCCAAGGGGAAATTTAGAGTACTTAAAAACGCTTTCAAAAGGTATAACATCTATTCTAAGAGATACAAGTATTCTTATAAACACAGACTCTGATATAAATATAGAGCCAAGTCAATTAGAGATTTTAGTAAAAACAGTTTTGAGAGTTCTAAGAAACAATTACAAGATTCTAGATGATTCAGTATCAGAAAATGTTATTTAAGCATGCAAACTTATCATTTTTAACCTGATAGAAAGGCTAAATAATCAGATTCCAATAGATGCTAAAGGACTGATTTTTGACTGCATAATTTCTAATACAAGCCAAATAATCTAAGAAATTCTAGAAGATGATAAATTAGACTCATACAAAACGCTTTCTCCCTTCTTACTAATTCTTCACGATCTAATTCAGCATTAATAAGGACAAGAAAATAACTTAAAATTGGCTAAATTGCTCTATCAAATAATACAAGCTTACCCGATACCCTGCATTATAAGACCTGCATGCAGAATTGCTAAACAAGTATGGGCTCATTTCAATCCTAATGAAATCAAAGAGGACTTCATCTAAAAGTTATTTGAGCTACTAGGAACTTATATAAACATAAATGACACTGAAAGCTATATAGAAGAACCAAATTACTAAGTTTTAATCCACAATACAGGAATCTAAACAAACCTTCCATTCCTATATACAGCCCTGTAACAATGGGAAGACATTTACCCTACAGAAGATTATCTCAAAGAATCGGAGTCTAATGATTAGCAAAACTAAGGATAAGCAGTTGATATGCAAGAGCAAAGTGATTAGGAGTCTAGAATGGAGTATTATAAGTGGTATATGAGATTCTAATACTCTTAAAGAGGCAGAGGAAGAGGAAGAGGAAAAAGAGGAAAGAAGGGTAGAGGAGATTAAGATAGAAAGATTGAGCCACCATAATCTGTCATTTAATTAGAGACAAGCTTTGCAGAGTAGGTTAAAAAGTACAACGAGTTGAAAGAATCCGAAGGTCTTCCTGACCTAGACGAGGAAAAGCTAAAAAGAATCAGATTTTATATAAAAGAAGCGTTGATTATATCAGTAAATCTCACAAATAAAGGAGTTTATTAAATAAAACGTCCAATGCCCTATCAAAAGGCAATGGAGTTTGTTAACTTACTCAACTAAACTTAAAACAAATATACTATCAACCAAGCAACGAGTTTGCCAGTGATTAAACTAAACCCTAATGAAGAGATTAAGGAGGAAACCAATGAGCCTAAAAAGCTGTATGCTATAACTTTGATAGAGGAATAAACTGCTTAAAGTCTAGAAAAGTAGATAGATGCATCAACAAATTATGCTAATGGGAAACAGGTTGATAAACTAACTGGAGCTGTATCAGGGTCTTATTTTACACCCTTGTCTACTGATAATTATGTATAAGGCGGGTCGTATTCTTTATGTATATACTCTATACAAGACCTAATGCTACAGATTTCGGAAAAATGAAGAACTTAGATGATAAATGAGCGTGATTAAGGCCTAAAACTTATATAAAAAGACAATCTTTTAGAACAGAGAAGTTATATTATAGGAGCTCTTGGATTCTTATCAGGATTCACTGGTTACTTACGAACAGGATAAGCTGTACTGGCATATCACAATAACAAAGAGGAAAAAGGAGTAATTGTTTAAGGAGGGCAGACCTCTGGACTGAAAAATGCATAGGTACTTTTTAATGATGGTATCGCTACTCAGAGTATAGAAATTACAGAGATTGTGCCTGATAAGATACAAGGATTTACTTTAGAAGTAGATTTCAAACTAATAGCTTAAATTCTACTAAGTTGGGAATCTGACTCAAATTGGGGAAAACTTGTGTAAAAGTTGCTTCTAAACGCCTGTAAGTAGATTGATATTTCAAACTGGCTAAAAAATGATGAACTATCTTAACAATTTTTAACAAAGCTACTAGACTTGTCTAAAAAGACAACAAATGAGAAGTAAGAGCTGATAATAGAGCAAGAATATCAAAGAAACTGGGAATATCTAGCAAGTTTACGCTAAAAGATGATAATAATCCAGCCATAAGTAGCAAAAGAGCCTCTAATGTCGGATATGTTCCTGAGTCCTTTACAAGCAGAGGAAGATGTTTTGATAGATTACACTCTTCCTAGAAGTTCATATCAATCAACCCTACCAGAAATGCAGCAGTCTCCCTAGGACAACACAAACTTTAAAATGCTTAAGCATTGGGAAAGATACATCATTTCTAAAATATAGGACTATGTAAGGCCCTCTTTTAGGCCCTATGAAATGCTTTACTTCTTTTAGTAACTGCGACAACCTTTGAGAAATGGTGAATAAAGTCAAGCTGCTGAGGTTGCATATGTACTCTGTGATATGAAGCTGCCTAGTGATGTAATGATGCCTGATCCTAAACATGATTGGAATGCATTGACTATAGATGAGGCTATTGTAGGAAAGGTAGTTTTGATTAAATTACTGCCTCGGTTGATACACCAGGCGCATAATACCGCATTAAACAGGCTTTTTAAGTAAGGAATTACCATGGTTAAGGCTACGATTAGAGCAGTGGACTAAAGATTATCTGCTGTTTTGCTAGAAATTGTTGATTACGAATAAGTGCAAATGCATTTAGTATGGGTGCCTATTTCGTTTATATATTATGTAGAAAGCCCACTGACTTCAGATATTCACAGTGATTTTGCATTTGACAGTTTCCAGTAATTGTATTCTAACATAGTAGGACAATTTGCTAAAAAGGTGCTGTTTAATAATCTCGATATACTAAAAGAACTGAATGTAGAGGTTGTCTAGATAATGGATATCATTATTTCAATAGAAGTTGGAAACTAACAGCTAAGTAAATGGCTAGAGCGGCAGGATGCTTTTCTTATTCCAGAGGAAAGTAAAACCTAATAATTACAAAACTATGTATTCAGGCCTTAATAATCAAGTTTGTCTAAACTTTAATGGTTTGAGGAGAATATAATCCCTGGATCTGAAATAGAACTGGTGGAATGGGCCATTATAGCTTGGAATAGTATAGCGGATAAGATTACAGAGTCAGCAAGAGCAGTTAATCTCTAAGATGCAGCTGTCAATTTAATGGGTCCATAAGAACCTATAGAAAGCAGCCCTGAAAATATACTGGCTTCTAGCTAATCTGAGACCAAATACTTCCCTCTTCATAGCGAAAACTCGTAATACCAAGGCCTAGTACTAATCTTCAAAAAAGCGTCCTTTTTATGCAGTAATTCAACACTTAAGTTCTTCTCAGATCCTCATGGAAATGACGTGATATATGAAATACTCGCAGGAAAGCAGGGTAAAGGAAAACTGCCTCCAATCACCTTCACACATGGGAAAGTCTGGTGTACTTATTACACTTATATCGATGTTAAGTAGTCTTAATTTGAAGCTTAGTTTGTAGGTCCGACTAGTCTGGAATGCAGGGTATTCGGAATTACTTAAGAATGGGGCACTGTTGTATGTGGAACTGAAACCATAGCAAATTTACTCAGTAAAGATGCAACGTAGAAGAATATTGAATTGATGCACAGTTTAAACTACTCTTTAACTGAATTCCTTACAAACTCTAAAGCACCTGCTCCCATGAGACAAGTTGTTTTCACTCTACTGATTAGAATTTTACGTAGATTGAGGTACATGAACAGTAAAGTACCAATTGGCAATGGTATTAGCTCTGAGTTTGTAGAAAACTTACTGAAGGAGTTGATTAAGTGGAAGGATGAGGAGTAAGCTTAGAATAACTTCTTATACTCATAATACCTGCAAGATGGACTAGAGTTATTACTAACATGCGTAATGCCATTTGATATATATAATGAGTCAGAGCCTCCTATAAAGCTAGAACTCCCTGCTTGGATTGATAGTCTTCAGAACGTATCAAATCTCATCAACTTCTTCAGAGGTGAGGGAAAACTTAATCCTTAAATAGCCTAAGAAGCCCAGCAATTACTAAAGCAGAACCAATGGAGCAGTATTATCATACTTGAAAATATACCAGAAAACTAATCAGAGAAAATATATGAAATCATAAAGCAAAGCAATTGCCGTATATTAAGCACTAACTCCGATATTATAATCGACAATGACAAAGCAGCAATAATCATAGATGAACTGAGCTTATCATATTATTAAGACTTAGATCAAGGTGAGGAGTAGAAAGAAGAGGAAGTGGAAGAGGAGAATAAGGAAGGAGAGGGCTGGGAGTGCGCATAATGCACTTTTATTAATGGACAGTCAAACTCTACATGTGAAATCTGTGGAGCAGGTAAAACTGTAGCGGCTCCTACTATATCAAGTAATTGGAGTTGTCCAGCTTGCACTACTGAAAATGAAGCTTCTAGTCAAAAGTGCAGTACATGTGATACTGATAAACCCATTATAGAGTGTTAGATTGAGGTAAAATCACTGAGTATTTTAGATAATGAGAATAAACTGCATTAGTAGAAGACTTAACAATACAAAACTCTGCTATAAGAACTTATCTAACAACTAGGATGCGTTGGATCATTTTATTCTGATGATAAATCTGATATCTTAAGTAATCTACTAACTTAAAGAGTCAAAAGTAGCGAGGAAGTATAAACATGGTTTGATGATTTGTTAGGAACTAGGGATGAGTCTGTATCTAAACTGTTTCCTGATGGAAAGGATAGTTTGATGTAACAAGCTGAGCAATCTGGACTACAGTTATTCAAAAAGCTTGAAGAATTAGGAGTAGATTTCTGAATGTAGTAAGGTCTGCAAGACTCCCAGAAAACTATGAATACATGGCAGCTTAACTAATTCATGGATATAATAGAACAGCAAGTATGCAATGAGACAAAGGCTGCGCTTTATATAAACCCAAATTTCCTGCGTCGTTCTACCATGTGCTCTGGTATTAATAAAAGCTCAGAAATACAAAACGTAGACTTAAATGAATTCTCACTTTCAGATCTCCGGTATAATTGGGCACTTATTAGGCTTTTTAATCGCTATATATCAGACTGTATAAACCTAATAAACCTCTCCCAACACAACCTCCTACCTCCCGGCTCTATTTCCTTATCTTTGTCATCAAGTATAGCATCAGTCAGAAACCTGCTTGCTATGCCTGTTAAGCTAGAAATGCAGTAATAAGTCTTTGATTTAACTTCTGTCTTTAGAGAAAGTTCACCGAAAGTAGTACTAGAACGCATTAAAATGCAATAATCTAAAAAGTCAGTACTTATGTCAGCTTTTGAACAATTAAAGAATATAAGCCCTGCTTTATTACGAGTTCCAAAGCCACAGGGATCAGAGCCTTTTATAGCTTTTGAGGTTGTTTTTAAGGGAGAAAATGTTGTGGGTGAAGCTGGGCCTTATAGACAATTCTTTGCAGATTTGAGTAATGAATTATTAAGTGATAATAGTGGTAATGGTATTATCATAAAAGCCCCTAATTATAGAGACACTCATGTAGAGGGAATTGAAACCTATATAATAAATCCCTCCCGGACATCTGCTTTAGATCTTCAAATATACGAGTTTTTAGGTATACTGTTTGGATGTTGTGCAAGAACTGGCTCTAAACTAGCACTTAATCTCCCTGCAATGTTTTGGAAACCATTAGTTGGAGAGTTCTTAACCTATGAGGATCTTTCCTAAATTGATTCTCCTATTGCCTAAATGCTCAAATTAATGGAAACTGCTACTGAAGATTTGTTTGAGTAATCATTCGAGACATTTGCAGTGAGACTATCTGATGATTCCATAGTAGATTTGATACCTAATGGAAGATATATACCAGTTACTTATGAAAATAAGCAGGAGTATATAAAATTAGTACTTTAATGCAGATTTAATGAGTCATAGAGGCAGAGTTAGGCGATTAGAAAGGGACTTATGAAGTTAGTACCAGGAGCTTTGTTGAATATAATGACTTGGTAGTAATTGGAGGAAATTGTATGTGGTAAGCATCAGGTTGATATTGAGTTATTAAAAAGACATACAAGATATTCCGGAGGGCTAAATGAGCAGTCTAATAGAGTTGTTTGGCTATGGGAGGTTTTAAATGAATTTACTAATGACGAAAAACTAAGATTTATTAAGTTTTGTTGGGGATAAGAAAGATTACCTGGTAATGACGAAGATTTTGAAAGAAGGAATACTAGATTTATGTTAAAGCCAAGTATTTAAGACAAGTATGGAGATGGGGCTTTACCTAAAGCTGATACTTGTTTCTTTAATTTAGAAATACCAGATTATTCTACTAAGGATATTTTAAAATAAAGGTTAAAGTTTGCTATTTATGCTGATTGTGACTCTATGAATGCTGATAATCCTGTAAGTGAGTAACAAGAAGCAGGATTTGTAAGGGAGAATCAGTCGGAAGATGAAGAAGAATATTAGTTAGGTTAATCTAGTTATTAGATGATATAGTTGTAAAAATTGATGCTTTTAGTATAGTATGTACTAAAGCTGGATATACTTTCATTGCATGTTAAAACACAGTATTACAAAATAAGCTATCTAACGAATCATACTGTCTTTAATAGTAAAAATAAATGCTAAAAAATAAAAATTTTCTAAGACAAGTATCATTGAAATATAAGATAAAGCCAAAAGATTTAAATAGAAATGCTAAAACACCAGGGACCAATTTACAAAGAGCGTACACAAAATCAGTGTCCCCAGATCATCAAGCGCATTTTGGATTTACCTAATAGTAATTTTTCCCCGACCCTTCCAATATAGACAACCTTTTACAAGACAAAGAACTATTCAACTATAATTTTAGATAAGAGGAAAGTTTTGAAAAATACTACGATTCTAGAACAGGTAAATTTAGTAAAAGACCAATAGGAGAAATATGTATAAAACGATCAGAATTTTAACTAAAGCAATCAGAATCTAATTCAATTTTAGCATAGAAATCTTAAAGGAATACTGCTCCAGTTACACCTAGACAAAACTACAAATCTGTTAATTAGGCTATTGGCACTCTATAAATTGATTTCCATCAGCCTAAATCTCAGCGTTAAAGTTTTAATTACTGTTTAAGGCGTAGTTTGAATGAATTAAAACTATTAAATCTTAAATCAACTGATTTAAATTACTTGGATTAAATAGTATGCAAACATCCATATGATAAACAAAACTCTAGAAACTTCTTATAGGCTTGTAAACTTGGAAATTTATAAGCAATTGAATCAGTTTATTCCACTAATCGTTTTATTATTCACTGCTTCGATAACACGAAAATGACAGGGTTACATTGAGCTACTTTAAGAGGAAATATAAAAGTTGTATAATTTCTGTTAGAGCACAATGCCTTTGTAGATTGTTTAGATTTACATCATAGAACTCCTTTGCATATTGCAGCAAGGAAGAATAATATAATTATTGTTAGGTTGCTAATTTAGTATAAGGCAGATCCTTTAATTTTCACAGAAGGTAAAAGACTAGCCATTAATTTAACAAAAAATCCAGATTGTAAATTTACATTGAGAAGATATATGACTGAAATATATACAAAGAAATTCAAAGGAAAGAAATGATAGTTAAATTATATGAAAATTCATTGTTTATTATTAATTACCCTAAATTTCTTATAAAAATGTAATTAATTAGCCGTACATCAAATTTATCCAAAAGATTCGACGTCATATAGCATATAGGAGTAGGAGGATTTGGAAATGTATACAAGGTGTATGATAAAAAGAGATAAGTAAACTTGGCATTAAAATTAGATCTTAAGCCTGGTAAGGAAGCTTGGAAAGAATCTGTGATTTTAAAGAAGCTACAAGGAGTGCATGGAATACCTAAATTATATAAAAGGGGGAGATATAGAGATAAAAGCTACGTTGTAATTGAGTTATTAGGACCAAATTTAAATACACTGAAAAAAATACTAGGAGGATAATTTCGATTAGAGGATACTTTATAGATTGCTTTGTCTATGATCAGAATTCTTAAAGGAATTCATCAACGGGGAATAGTTCACTAAGATTTAAAGCCGTCGTAATTCTTACTAGATTTATAATTAAAAAAAGTCTTTTTAGTAGACTTTGGGCTTTCAAGATACTATAGAAATAGAAGAGTTCATGCAGAATACTAAGAAAATTGCCATAGACTAGGAACTCCTAGCTTTGCTTCCTTTAATAATCATTAAGGAATTATTTTAAGTAGAAGGGATGATTTATAATCATTTTTATTCTGCATATTGCAAATGGTAAAGGGTTATTTGCCTTGGGACAATATCAAATTTATCGATAAAAGTCAAAAATGAAATTAAGTATACAGGATCAAACAATCACGTTATTAAGAGGCTTTTTCTAATTTACCTGATATTTTTTGGCAAATAAGTGAGTATGTGTTATCGCTGGAATACTAACAAACTCCAAGCTACAAATATATAAGACAACTACTAAAATAAGAAATAAGCTTACATTAGTTCACTGGATTCTAATGAAAATTAGTTAATTCAAATATAAAAAAGGAGAAAAAGTCAAAGAAGCCAATAAATTCGCAGTCTTTTAATTGTTAAGAGACACATTACAAGCATTCAGTACAAATAAAATCAAGGACAGAAAATGTAATAAGTTGCAGCAGCTCAGTAAATGAAAGCGATATTACTGTAGTTATTAATCTCCCTGAGATAAAAGATCGAGGTATTTTAAAGAAAATATGATAGGTATTAATTCTATAACAATTTAATAATATCATACTCCCTAACAAATCTGAGATATCATTTTTATTTAAAATATGCCAAAATTAATCATAAAGGGTTCAATCTGGCACCGCGATACATTTGAATTATTTGATTATGAATCAAGTAATAATAACATATAAAGACTGTAGATAAGCGAATAAGGGTTTCTTTATAACATAAACGAAAAACTTATATTTTGTACAGAGGCTTAGAAAGATTACGAGCCCCTCTTATAAATCGATATTGTTTGTAATTTCTATACAGCGAATAATTTCACCATCATGGACCCCTAAAAGCGTAAACTTTGATATATACTTAAACATATGAGCTATCTGAGCAAAAATGAGTATCTTTTAAGAGAAAATGATATAATAAAATTTGGAAGAGTGCGTTATAAGATAAAAAGGATTGTTTTGCCAGAGGCAATATCAGAGCCAGCTGACAACTAGTATCAAGATGAGTAATTAATAACTCTTGAAGTCCCTTGCAGAATTTGCCTCGGTGATCAGTATACAATAGAAGATCCTTTGATATGTCTTTGCCGATGTTCAGGTACTATGCAATACTCTCATATAAGTTGTATGAAACAATGGCTAAAAAACCGCTTATAAACTCAGTTCAGAGGAAACTCAATCTCTTACTTCTGGCAGCAATTGGAATGTGAAATATGCAAAACTAAATTTCCCTCTAAGGTAAAAATAGGTAATAATATAATCCGACTGATTGATATAGAAAAGATAGAGTCTTCTCACATTGTTCTGGAGGATGCTGAGCCGGAGAGTCCTAACGGAATACACGCTATAGGAATTGAGAAGAATGAGCAGGTAAAGTTGGGGAGAGGTACTATGAGTGACGTAATGATTAACGATGCATCTGTTTCTAGGGTCCATGCATCTATAAAAATGACCTCAGACGGCCCCATTGTGAAGGATCTTTAAAGTAAATTTGGAACTTTGATTAGAGGAAAAGCAGTTCATGAGGTAAAGTTTCCAACTGCCATTTAAATTGGAAGAGTTATGCTGAAATTTAAGCTGTAAAAGAGCTTTATGAGTAGATTATGCCAAAAGTGCTATAAGAAAAGTACGGTTTATTGTCTTGAAGATTAATCGTTGTAAACTGATGAAAGTGAAGAAGTTGTTGAGCTATCTTTGCCTCACCCTGAAGGTTTAGAAGGGGAGATAACAATTCAGGCTACTTAATCTCATTAGTTTACAGCAAATGAAACAAATCTACTTTTAAGCAGTGAGAGGGCTAAGAAGGAAGAGAGTTAGTTTTGTAAAAATTGGTTAAAATTAAAAGGAATTAGTGTATATAAGGCTTAATTTATATTTTACTAATAATAATCTTCCTTTAGTAATCTATACCCTTTCCAGTCCTCTGGTACATTGCACTGATGGGAATCAATAAAATTGATTATAGAACTGCAAGGTCCATCATCTTACTTCTTAATATACAACGCATTTCTAAACCCTAGCAGAGCTTATACTCAGTTTCCTTGTATATAATGGCGTAGGCTTAAATTATATTGCCTCATAAACCTTTTATTAACCGTTGAACGCATTAAAACAATGTCTTAATCTTCATTAAAAAGACTAGCAGCAAAGAATGTACGGTTACTTGATTATTTTCTAAGTTTCTCTCTCGACTATCTTTGCATGACTCTTGAATGCTTATCATTCTATATTTCTTACTCAGTCTACTCCATTTCTAACTAGCTAACATCTAAATCAACAGTATATATATCCATTGGTGATTTTGCCCCTTTTAAGTAAATTCTGTCAAGTTTTCTAAAGAATTCCCTGGCTTCAGGAGAGTTAATATTATACAGATCCTCTGAGAAGATTATAGGCACACTGTACTCCTTAGTGGCATCTTCTAATCTACTAGCCATAGTAACGTTAGGGGACAGATAACATGCATCTATTTTCAACGAGCTTCCCACTGCCCCTTCAATAGCCCATCCTACGTGTAGTCCAAATCCCATAGTAACTTAATAATTAGGAATTCTTCGTCTTAGAGCAATGTTACTTCTGTACTTAAGAAACACTTATTACTTATTAAGCAACGAGTATATTTTTATAAAGCTGATAACAGACATATCTGCTAATTATTCTACCATGTGATGATCAAGTAGCTGGCAAGTTTACTAATCAACAGCTTCATCAGGAAACTTCCATACTACTAAAAATGCATCGCCAGTGTTTTTATTAGCTGATCCTAAAAACAAGTTGATAGTTTAATGCACAGCCTGGGCTATTTCATTGACGAAAATGATAACATCCTATTACAGTACTTCTATAGTATCTTTAAAGTTCCTTATATCACAAAACCCAAAGACACAGTGTGTCTTTTTCCCGGGTATCATTGGATCTATGTCCCCTCCACTTCTCCTCATGTTAGTTGCTATAATCTCCGCCCCAGCCTCTCCAAACCCTAATGCAAGCAATGCTCCTATCTTTACAATAGTCTACTCTAAAAACGCAGTCTCCATTGGTGCTTCTTTCTCACCTTAGGCCTATGTATTCTCCCCCAGCTCTTCTTACTCAGCAAGTTACTTTGCCACCTCTGCTTTCTCTTCATCTTATACAGCAGTAAGTGGATTTTCCGCAATTTTTTTAACTTTTATAATCATTTACTCTATTGGCTCCAGTACTAGATGATTGGCATCGTTGGAAAATAAAACAGAGCTAACTGCAAGCATTATGCATACAAAGACTGTACGAGCCATGTTCAGCCCTGATTGTAGCCTTGTTTCAAATCGGAGATCGAAAACAGCAACACTGGCGAATTCATAGTTAGAGTAATCTACTACTCTCCTTACAGTTACTAACTCCTTCTCAACCGTTCTCAAGTCATCAGGATCCACATCACTTTCCCACTTTTTATGGTTTTCTATTTCTAAGTATATCAAATTGACATCTAAGTCCTCATGTTCTTCTATATAATGATCTCAGGCTAATTAGAACTCCTGTTCATCATGTACAAACACATCAATAACCTCCAGTCCGTAAGAGTAAGATGTATTGGTGTTGTAGTATAGAGAAGTACTGAATAACGGCAGTCCAAACATCATCCCCAGTACTAACATTATAACTCTTCTGATAGTAAGCTCACTTAAATGCTTTCCTACTACACTTTCCTCAGGAATTGCTATATCCTCCTCTTCTTCCTCATTTTCCTCTTGCTAGTCTATTATATCACTATCAAAGCTCAACGACTATGATAAGTCACTGTACTGGTAGCTATTCTATATGACTATCTCAGGAGCATAATTAGACTTAAAGTTATTATAATTCTGCTCACTACCTCTGAATACAATATTAGATCGTATCATTTTCCCATGCTCCTCATAAAGTATTTACTCCCTAGCATCCTAAGCCACTTTGTATAGCTTAACGATTCTGATAAGGCGGATTATTCTAATTATTCGAATTATACGACCAGCTCTTGTGCCGGCCCTTGATGCTCGTCCTGCTCTTGCAAGCTAAGCTGCTTAACTTGCACTGTTTCCACTAGAATCCTCACCCATTAAAGGTTCTCATACCCAGCTCAGATCTGTTAGCAGAGAAATTGTAGAAACTACGTCTAGTCAAAAGAAAAATCCTAATCAGTAACCTTCTTTTACCAAGCTAGATATAATGATTTCAATACTAAAGAATATTAGACAAAGCAGCGTAAGTCAGTCAAAAATTGGGTCTTCTTCTTTTGTAGCGGCTAATAAACGTAAATCATCGCCAAACAAAGCATAAACTGTTAAAATAGTCATTCAGGTTGTGAAAATTCAGTTTTCTAGGATAAATAAAAGAATTGACTTTCATTTTGATTTATCTGGGGTTTCTTGTGGATTTTCAACTTTTTTGTAATTGAATCTACTTGAGTTTGCTCTAGAGTCTTAGCTTAAACTTTCCATTTTTTGAATTTAATAATTTGATTTTAGTATAGAATTCCTTTTATTATTTTGCAGGGATATTAACATATTAAGTACTTGATATTATTAAGTTTAAACAATATACCAAATTATATTCTAACATACCACTTGCTATATTAGCTAAAAGTCTAATAAAACAATACTGAAAAATCCATATACCCAGTACACTCTCAAATTTTAATTATTAAAATGTTTTCTAGAATAGCCCGAGGCTTCCGTAGCTCATTACCAAACTTAAAACGGGACTTTTATGAAACATTAGGCGTTTCAAGAGGGGCATCAGATGCAGAAATTAAGAAAGCATATTTCCAACTGGCTAAAAAGTACCATCCAGACGTGAATAAAGAGGCAAATGCAAAATAAAAATTCGCAGAAATAAACACAGCATACGAAACCCTCAGTGATCAATCAAAGCGTTAAATGTATGACTAAACCGGAATGACAGGTGATGAGTAGCAGCAAGCAGGTGCAGGTTTTGAGGGATTTGGCGGATTTAACCCATTTCAGGGATTCTAGGGAGGATTTAGCAACTTTTAGGACATTTTCAGTGAATTTGAGGATTTCCTAGGAATGGGCCGTAGTAAGTAGTCAGGTTAGGCGAGAGGGGATGATATTTTGCTATCAGTAGAAATTGATTTCATGGATTCAGTGCATGGAGCGTAGAGATAGGTTAAATATGACAAAAGGCAGGCTTGTAAGGCCTGCAATGGTACTAGGATAAGACCTGGACACAGTCCTTAGAAGTGCATGAATTGTGGAGGACGAGGGGTTGTGTTTTTTCAGCGAGGACCTATGAATATCTAAGTACAATGCTCAAAATGCGGAGGTAGCGGTACTATTATAAAGCATCCCTGTACTACGTGTACAGGAACTGGTATTGGATAAGATTCTGTGATTGAGAATGTGAGTATTCCCCCTGGGGTTAACTCCGGTACTAATCTGAGGATGGCTGGAAAAGGACACATGGCGACTGGGGGAGGACAGCCTGGAGATTTGTTAGTTAAAATTACTGTGAAATAACACTCTGTATTTAAGAGAGACGGGTATGATATTTACTCAGATACTTGAATTCCTATACATAAAGCTGCTTTGGGTGGACAGGTGGATGTAAGTACTTTATATGGTGACGTCGAACTGAAGGTAGAGCCCGGGACAAATTCGGGGGATAAGAGAAGACTTAGAGGCTATGGAATCCAGTAATTACCGCCTAATTCTACATAAAAGGGAGATCATTATATAACGTTAAAGCTGTAGATTCCTAGGCAACTGAATGAGAGACAGAGAAAGTTGTTCGAGGAATTGGCTGAGGAGGAAGGAGTGGCTGTTGTTAGGAGAGAAGAAGACGATGGGTTATTCGGAATGTTCAAGTAATTTTATAAGTAATGATAGGACAGAAATTTTAATTATTATAAAAAATGTCTCAGTACAGTGGAGGTAGTTGAAATAGTTATAGAAATGGGCCCTCTAGAAGTATAATTGATAGAAATCCGGTGAAATCGGATAAATTAGAAGTGAAAATACAGCATAAACCATGTAATTTAGAAGAGCTGAGATTTAATTATAAAGATTTCGGGAAGCATGATATTGTATAATCTAAGTCAAATCATGATATTTATGCATCTAACCTATAAATGGCATAGAAGTATAGGAATAGAATGTATGCTGAGCCTTAGTTTTATAAAAACATGTACGGCAAATAAGTTCATACTAATAATGTAAGTACTAAGAATTTCTCAAGCTTAAAGTAGATTTAAAGCCAGAGAACAGGATAAGTAAAAGACATTCAACCATTGAATTTCAGTAAAGGGTGGAAGTCAGCTCATTAATAGCCTACAGTAAATCAACAATAACCTAAAATTTTAAGCAAAGATATTACTCTATTAAGCAAATCAAACGGGTGAATCACAGTTAGTCCTGACAGTAGAAATCGTAATAGAAGGATTGGAAAACTTGGGCCAGTGTAAATTGAGGCAAAAAATAGGTTACAGTAATCAAGTGATTTGTCTCCTGAGTGAATGCAGAGAGATAGAAATAAAAGTGTTTCTCCTATATCAGAGTAAAAGTACTACTACTAGAAATAAGTGCATTTATTACATCCTCAAGAAAATTAAAAAAGTATTTTTAGTATTGGAGACTTCAGGCATAATGTTATGAAAAATCCTTAAAATTATATGCAGGGAATATCATAGGAAAAGAAGACATTTATATCATGGCCTGAAAAAGTAGAAAGGCAGTCTTATGATAAAATAGTTACTCCTAAAATATAATAAATATGGCATAAAGTTATCAGTTGATTGTTAAACCTCTAACTGGAAAATTAACTCGAGACACAGATTTTTTCGGTAAGATGGATCCTTACGTAGTAGTTAAATTGGGTAATTAAAAATTCCGTACAGCGACTCATAATTCTGGGGGTAAATTTCCCTCATGAAGAGATATTTTAACTTTTCGCATAGGGATGGAAAATTAAATAACCATTGAAGTTTGGGATGCGGATACAGCTACTGCTGATGATTTAGTCGGCTCAACTACAATACCACTTGGACTGATTCAGTAAAAAGGATAACTAAATTAATGGTTCCCTATATAATATAAAGGAAAAGCATCAGGATAAGTAAGAATCAAATTTGAATTATAGGCTGGATAAAACTAATAAGTTAGATATACTTAATAAGCCTAACCTGCAGCATAATATTCACAGCCTCCTCCTTCTTATTATCCTTAACCTACATAAACGTTCTAATAATAAGGTATTTAATAGTTTCCACCATAATAATATATACCTTAATAAGCTAATCGATAACCTGTGTAATAAATGATGGGCCCAATGATTTAATAAGGAGCATAAAATTAAATGATATAATAGCCTATGTATGGAGGAATGCCTAATTCACCATAAGG
>CAKKTI010000067.1:45726-62568 GCA_920105805.1 Condylostoma magnum
ATAGGTCTAGTTATTTTCATAGCCATAGAGAATGAGATGGTAAGTGACTGGCTTGAAAGCTTTCTCATATGGGTAGAAGAAAATGAGGTACTAGGTGGGTTTGTTTTTATACTAGTATATATTATAGCTACAGTCCTATTCATCCCGGGACTAATTTTGACCCTTGGAGCTGGCTTTGTATATGGTAATATATACGGAGTAGCATTAGGAGTATTAGTAGGCACCGTTATTGTTTTCATCGGAGCTTCAATAGGGTCAATACTAGCAATGCTACTAGGAAGATACGCATTCAGATAATCCTTGCAGCAAACTGTCCTAAAATACCCTAAATTCGTAGCAATTGAAGAAGCAATAACAGAAGAAGGAATTAAGCTAACTTTACTATTAAGACTCTCTCCCTTAATTCCATTTAACGCTTTTAATTACTTCATGGGCATCACATCTGTAAAGTTACTGCATTACTGTATTGGCTCATTTGGTATGATTCCAGGAACAGTTGCATATGTATATTTTGGAACTGCCTTGAGCTCAATAAGTGAAGCTGCCCAGGGAGATGCTGAAGGAGGTGAAATCCAGTTAAGTTTGATTATTGTTGGGTCAGTTTTAGCTATTGTTGCAGTTTGCTATGTTTCGTATGTAGCTAAGAAAAAGATTAATGCATTAGTATTGCAATAGTAAACTCAATAATAAAACGAGGAGGAGTAATAAAACGAGGGTGAATAAGCACAAGAAAATAGTGCTCAATTAGCAGAACCAGCATATTAACAGGAGTAAATAACTTAGTTAGTATATCAAAATCAAAAATATTTACCTAAGATACTTTAAGCATCATTTCTTTAAACTCTTCAAAACTTATCTTCCCGTCCTTTTACAAATCAGCATCTTCAATCATTTATCTTATCTTAGCCTTAGGAATCTTTTTATTAGCTCGCTTAAAAGCTTCTCTAAGATTATCCTCAGTGATGCTTCCAGTGGCATCTACATCAAACTTTTTAAATGCCATCCAAATCCAATGTTCTTCTAACTTTATTCTTGAGCGTAAAGTAGCTGCAATGAATTCCGAGTAATTAATACGTCCATCCCCTAGTATATCAGCATTTTTCATAATTTCCTCAATTTCTCCTTACTGCAAATTCACACCTGAGGATTCCAAGGCTTCTCTTAACTCTCTTACAGACAAGTACCCGGAAGCATCAGTATCGTATTGGTCAAACGCATTTTAAAGCTCTTATAGTTACTCCACATTCAAATACTTAACAACTACAGACATAGCTTCTTTCTAAAAATCACTCTAGGCTTTATAATGTCTAAATGATTAAATTATATCAGGGTCAACTTGTAACTGTGCATTAGAATTATTAGTTTTAAACCAGGGATGTTCTAAAGCTTACTCAGCTGATAGTCTTCTAGCAGTGGTTCTTAGCAGCAATTTGTTTACCAGATCCTTAGCCTAGTCAGATATATTAAATCACCTACTTCCCTTCATGGAATGACTTCCATACTTTATATTATCGAAAATTTAATGCTGACTTTAACCAGGAAATGGCATAGTCCCACTTAAAAGCACGTAGAGTAATATCCCAGCACTTCACATATCACATTTTTCAGTATATTGGCCCTCTAGCACCTCTGGTGCTACAAAATAAGGAGTGCCTACCAAGGTCTGCATACTTTTAAATGCTTTTCCAAAGCGAGTAGAAAGTCCAAAATCAATCATTTTTAATTTAGAGCTTTCACTTTTATCTACAAACATAAAATTGTCTGGTTTAATGTCCCTGTGGCAAATTCCAAGTTTATGCAGATGATTTATTGCCCTAAGTATTTAAGTCATTAGTCGCATAGCTACATTTTCATCATAACAATTAACCTTAATCAACCTATCAAATAAATTTCCACCTGAGCAGTACTCGGTGATTAGATGCAGGTACTTTTAATCCTCGTATACATCATACAGCTTTATTATATAAGGATGATCAATGTTAAGTAAAAGCTCTACTTCATCTCTTAGTAAATGTAAATTTCTTTTAACCTTTGACTTATCAATTGATTTTATTGCGGCTATGTATTTGTCATTACTGTTATGAGTTCCAAGTCTAACAATCCCGAAATGACCAGAACCAAGCACTTTCCCAAACGAAAAATCACTGTGAATATCAGTCGTTATTACTGACTTGTGGGCTGTTTTGCCCCTATACACTGATCCTTTGTTTTATTTCTTAGAATTACTACAGCAGTTCCCCATTTATACCGAAATATTTATTGAATGCATTTAGCTTAAAATAGATTAATCTAACTATTGCTCATTTCAGCATTAACTTGACTTATTCTCATAGGAAGTAATCCAACCATCTCATTAGCAATTCTTAAATGCTCGTCAAAGTCAGGCAATGCGCTTTTGTACTTTCCTTGGTTTATTTCTTTTAAGTAATCCAAAGCTTTCTCATACCAAATTAAGCTCTGGCGCATGTACTCTATTCTAATCTCTCTTTTCGGGTGTTCTAGCTTACCGTATAATCTAGCAATTCCGAAGATCAGATTGCATTGGGACTGTATTACATCTGATGCTGAGTCATCATTTAACTCGAATGTTTTAATATATTCCATCAGTTCTATTTACTTTTGAATAGATTTATGTGCAAATTCAATAGCCTTGTTATACAGGGACACAGACGGCTTCTTCTTCTATAGTATTTAATTGAATTTTAGGTCATAAATATCGACGTATATTGTTGCAACCTCATTCATAAGTCTTTGCCATAACTAACTGTATGACTATTTATTCAAATCAATTGTATATTATTCTAATAGATCTAGTCTTCTATTAAGCATTGCTAGTACCCTAGCATCGCTTTCCTCAAAATAACATAAGTTTTTGTATAGTTCACTAATATCCTTCTTCATTTCTACATGCTCTGTTACATACCCGTCAATTACAAAGTATTCAAATGACTTATTAAGTTGTGTGTTAGCTTCCTTGAATAGCTCTTTAGCTTAGTCAATATTACTAGGAGGCTCGTAATTAGGAAATGGTATTTAAAGCTCCTCAAAACATATGCATTGCTCATGAACCTCAGGTGGAGTTTCTAGCCCTTATGACTATAACTCAACTCCTAATCTCAGTAATTATCCGAAGGTTCTACCCAATTGCATGTTTAAAGTACATCTCAGTTTTCTTTTTTAATCAGATGGAATTAGACTATAAGCACATCTTAGTGTATAGATTGCCTAGTTGATATAATTATTTTCCGAGTAATACTCAGCAATATTTATTGAGTTAATCGCCCAGTCTTTAGTGTCATAATCTCCGCTTACTATCTACCGTCGCATTGTCTCTCCACAGTAATAAGCAGCTTTTTCCTTTTCAGCAGTTTTTGAGTAAGCTTGTGCCTTATAAAACAAAGTAAGAGTCAAATTCTACTCAACTTTCCTAGGATTGATGCCTCCTTCAATTACAAATCTAAATTAATCACTTGAAGATAAATAATAGTTGAAATTAGAGGAATGTATAGGATCTTCGTAATTTATTAAAATATGATACAATTATTCAGCTTTGTCAAAGTATTAAATGCCATCTTCGATATATCCCTTATTACATTGCAGAATCCCCATAGAATTCAGTAGATCCTGTATTGTAACACCGTGTTAACATGCTTTACTTGGAGAAATTGAAAAGAAAAGCCTAAAAGACTCGTCATAATGCTTTCCGCTCTCAGTTATTTCTTCTGTTTCAAAAAAGTTCAGTCCTAAAAGATATTCTACTATTCCTCGGGCCAATTTGCTGCTTTCATCTTCCTCATTTAATTCTTATAGTAAGTTTTATAAAATCTCTCTGGCTTTGTACTTAAAATCATAAGGCCTGGATTCATCTGCTTCCTAGGCCATGAAGAACTCAACCTGCTCAATTTTATACTAGAAATCTGTGTAATAGTAATCCATTTATATTATACTCTAAATAAATTCCTTGGAGATACAACAGCTGATCTTATTTTAACTTCTTTTATAGGACAAAGCTTCTAGAAATTGCTTTCACTTATAAACCTCCTATGAACTCCCTTATTTGCCAGCCTTTAATTCTCGTTTTTCAAGAAGTGCTTTAGTAGTCTAGTTTTGCTGTAGTCAGGGCTTAGACTTTGTTTTATTAAAGGATCGATTATCCTTTCCTTTCTTTGTATTTCCTTATGATATTCCTTAATAGCTCTCATTTCAGATGCTTGTACATTATTTCTCAGCGGAGGAGCGAAATGAGTAATTTAACTCTTAGTCTTTTAATGAGATACTGCAATTTGTCGTAAATTAGCATTTCCACCGTTGGGTATAAATCTTTTATTAAGTCTTACAGAATGATATCGTCTTAATCTATGTTGTCTCTTTTTATAATTTTAGCTAAATTGGCCACTAATGCCTAATCTTTTCTTTAATTCCTGCAGTCTTTCTTATTCTGGAGTCTCAATTCAACCAGAATCACATGTAGAGATTTTATCACTTATGTCTTGGTTATTCGTATCTTTTTTCATAGTTTTCCACATAAGTTCGATAAAGTGAGCATTGTTAGTAGGAGGTTTCTTATAGGATTTCATAGTTGGGGATCTTTCTTAACTTGTCTCCTCATCTTGAATTTATATTTCAGTGAATTTTCTTGGTATAAAATTGCTTTGAACTCTGCTTCTAGCTATGTTTTCCTTAAAAGCCTCGATTTCTTTGTAATTTCTGATTCTATTTTAAGCTAAAAATGTATTAGGACATAAACACAGTGTTGGTATGTCAAGAATATGCAGTTTTTGGTATTAGCCACTTATTGTAATAATTTTTATTCTTACAACTCTTTTCTCTGAGAACTCTTCGATTATTTAAACAAGATTATTAGCAATTTTATGAACTGCACTTATTATTTTGTAATCTTTGACTATCACTTTTTAAGTCTTTGCTTCATACGAGGAAATGAAAATTTTTCCTTCCAATGCTCCGTGATTTAATTATAACAGTAAGGAATAAACTCTTTCATGATTAAAATTATTCGGTATGTATTAGGACACTTATCTCATTTCTAATCCCTATAATTGATTTCTTAGTAGATCTGAGATATCATATCCATTTAAAATTTTTTTGGATCCCATTAATTTAACATAGGCACATGGATTTATTGGGTCAAATGATGTATCGTCTTCTTTCAGTATAGGATTTAGAAGGAATGATCTGAGTAAGGATCTTGTATTTTGGTATTATTTTTTGGATTATCTTACAAAGCCTTCTTAAGAATTGAAAAAGTAAATATATAAGTGATCTCCTTTACAAATTCCTGTAGGGCATATAATAAACTTTTTGCGAGATCGCTGTAAGGTTTGCAGTATTCAGCCCATACTTTTTCGCTCCATTTAAAAGTTATATTATTGGATATAGGAAGTATTCTATTTACTTAATATTAAGTGTTATGATAAGTATTGTTTTATTAGCTCTATTAATCTCTGTATGATATTGTTCATTAAATTGTGAAAACAGTTATATAAGTTAGGCATTTAATGAGCTATGTCTAAGACAAATGAGTTAAAATAAACATACCTTAATCAAAAGTCTTAAGTTAAATGATACTGCAAAAAATATAAAATAAACTAATCTTTTGCTGAATTTGCTCGTCTAAGCTGATCGGTTCTTCTAGTCCATGATTTATGCTATTAAATCTGGCACAAATCATAAGTAATTTCCTCATCTGAATGCCCATTAGCCTTTACTTGAGTCCAGAAATGAATCCATTCATCAAAATCGATTTATCCATTTTAGTCCGTATCAACATCATCAAACATGGCCTTAGCATTAATATGAGCAAAGTTCTCAGTTCACCATTTAATAACCTCTTCCCTTTCAATAGTTAAACTACCATCGACATCAATTTCTTAAAATATTTCCGTAGCAAGATCGTAGTTTTATTACGACAATCTCGCAGTATTCCTACTATTTTTCTATCCCATATTTAAAAATTATAATTTATAAAACTAAATATTTTACTAAACTAGAATGAGTAATAGTAGGAAATTGAGGAGTAAGGCTACTGCTGAATCTTGCTTAGTTACTAAAACAGCCAATTCTTCCTCGGGCTTTACACTTACTATTACTTAGTAAACATCGTAGGACACATCAGGGTATTCTGGTCTAGTGTTTTCTCCACTGATGTATACAGCGTATTCGTGATTAAACTGTAGTCCTGTGAATTCTAATTGAACATGCTTTCCAATATACGCCTTTGATGCTTTTCTATAGTCTTCTAATTGCTGGTTATATGAGTTCATTCCTTCCACGATTTGTCTACTAGTAGGCTTTCTTTCCTCAGTTCCCAAAAGAACTCCATGCATAACACCAGGCTCGTTGGTATAGATGTCTAGAACAACTTAAGATCCATTGGTGCTGTATACTTAAGCGGAGTAGACTTCAACTGGTTTGTAGTACTTTTTGTAAGTAAATTAGGAAATAGAGACACTAGAATCTAAAGTAGGCATTAACTCTTATAAAATACTCTTCTTAGTATCGAGAGTCTGTACTAGCTTATAAGGATCTCCAAACTCTGCATCAGGGGGTACAGTCAATACTAACTCGTAATAATTAAACTCATCAATTGAGCTTTACATCCTTCTACCTTATCCGATAATGTTATCAATGTTCCTTTCATTTGCTCGGAAATACGATGGATTTATACCTAAGGCTCTGGCTACTGCTAGAATAGCAGTATTTGAAGAAGAAGGAACTATAAAGTAGATTCTAAACAAAACAGGATCGTAAGGAGCACTGGTTCTAAAGCTTAAATGTTTCACTTGTGGGGAAGTAGAGCTAGTAATAGCAAACACATCATAAAAAGTAGCTTCTCTAAGTCCACCTACCTAAAATTGCGCAATCCTTGAATTCCCTCTAGTCTGAACATGTCCGAAGATTTCCTCTACATTATTGCCAGCAAGTTGATTTTAAGCTATTATTTACTCCGGAGTTGGTTAAATAGCTCCCTGAGGAGTAACCATGTAGTAAAACTCACCTGGTTCTTCTAAAATTGCTTTGATTCTGGAAGTTACTCTTTAAGCACTCAAAACTGTCCAGTGTTCTATTGTATTTAAGGTGGCTGAACTGGTTATTTAGACGTCTTAGAAGGTTTTAGTAAGTTTGTAAGGAGCTGAGCCTGGGCCAAGCAGTGTGTATTATATTTTACCAGGTTGGGCCTAGTCTGAAGCGATTATGAGGAAGTTAGCTAGTGTTTGTCCAGGAGCTATATAGATTGGATTAGGTGAGATTTGTACACCACTAGGAGCTAGTCCATTAATATATACGTCATTCTGACTTGCTATCTCTAATGTAACAACTCCTCCATTGTATGTCTGTCCTCTCTTCAAGGGAGGTAATTCATCAAAAGTAACAGCTAATCCACCTTAGGCAGGTAATACAGTGAGGAATAGTGGCTGTATATTACTGTATTAATCAAAAGCATTAATACCCTCATCTTTCTCCCAGTATATTTCATACACTCCTGGTGTTGTATTTACATTAACTCCAATGCTAAACTCTACTTTCTAGGACAGAATTCCTTAGAACTCTATAGGGTTTGGAGTGACAGTAATGCTAGAATTGTCTATTATGGGAATTACTTTTAATTTATCAAATGCAGGAACGCCCAAATTCATATAAAATCCTCCTTTTGCAGTACCAGCAATTACTTCGGCAGTTGAAGGTGATGCTACGCTGTAAGAATTAGAAGTAAAGTTGAGATAGCTTACATTGTCAACGTTATAGAAAGATCTGCACATAACTATATTTTAAGTATCTCTGTATGTTCTTACATTAAACACATTGCTTAGTCCAGGGGATTTGGGTGTAGGGACATTGTATATCTTTAATTGCACATCATTAGCCTCTGCTGGAATTGATGATTATAGGTTCTCGACTATCAATCTAGTTTTTCCTGACCAATCCTACCATTTACAAGTAGGGGATTAAACGTTATCTTAGTATATAAGCTCACAGTTTTCTTGATCTCCCAGTACTAAATCGCCTATATCTTTAGGGAAATCTACTAAAATCCAGTCATTATTTGAAATTTCGTATTCACAGTTGTTAAATTAAAACTCGTACATTGTATTTGTGGAAACTCTAGCATCTTAGGTAGTAATATCAGTTAAATCTAATGCCTCAGGCCCTTGCTCAATCACTAAAATACCTCCTTTGTTTGTATAAGATTGAACGTGATTTGTCTTTTTGTTCATTGTGAATAGAGTGAAATGGCCAGTATCTCCAGCAGATGGATTCATTACTCCATATAACAAAATTTTAACGTGCTCTGTTTCCTCGACACTGCTAGAAAATCCTTATATAATGATTTCACTTTGAAGAGTGTTTATAGTGCATGGCTCTGAGCTAGGCTGAGTTTAACAGTAAAAGTCGACAGAACTGGATATAAGATTTCTTGAATAATCATCAGGGAATCTTAAAACAACCACAGAATTGTTCTTATTTAGCTTCTGGTTAGGTATAAACTCAATTTCCATATAGGATATCTCTCCCGCGTTTTAAGGCCAGAAGTGTAGTTAGTTGACATATAGTTCCTTGGGGGCCGCGAAGATTTCTAAAGATTTTTGAGTTGTAAGAGTTGCACTTAATACCACACTATCGTATGAGGCCTAAGCTACGAAATTAGTATATGTCCCACCTTGTGTTATGGTAACAGGTTTGATTGTTACATTGAATGTCTAATTAGCTCTAGTATCTCTATTAATTACTAATGTCAAAGTTTAGCTTTGCACGGTGCATGAGTGATACAGTACAATAGAAGTGTCAATAGAGCATACGATGTCTTCTAGAGTAAACTCATTAGGCATTGTTACTGATATTTCAGAGTATTCGAATAGTTTCACCTATGGAGAAATTGAGAAGGTTAACTTAGTAGGAACTCCAGCTGTTCTGTATTCTGGTTTAATGTTTGTTATCATAGTTCCTGCAGATGCAATCGATCCCCAGGGAATAGTTCCATTGTATGTGCTTGAAATTATAGTTGTTCCATTATCGAAGTAGGTAACTACAGCACTGAAATTACCTGTGGGTCTGACTGAAGGATTGGTTATACCTGATAATTCAACAGTTACATTAGAGGTTGTGCCATCAAATCCTGAAATATACAGATAATCGGAAATTACATTACAGTAGAGAGTCGAAGGTATTATTGCACATTCTATTGGAGGGCTTATTGTATCTAGCTTCTTGTACTCAGGAGGGAAAGTCATTTTTAGTACGCTTCCGCTTTCTAGGTTATATAAGGCCCCAAATTCTACTCTTAAGTCAGCTCTTACTTTGTTTAATGAGTAATCAGACATTTCTATATGGAATCGGCTGAGTGATCCAACACCAAAAGTGAAACCGCCCATAGCTGCTGTATCTTCTTCTTTTCTTACTTATGTACTATCAATTACTGTTACTTTCAAATCGCACGTGCCACAACTTGTAGTAGTCTTAGGATTTCTTATATTAAATATCTTTAAATCATGATTTACATTGTTAAAAGCACCTGCCATTGTAAAGTCAAATACCATGATTTAGGCGCTATTATAAACAGTTAATGTTGGATTCTAAGATAAAATAGTATTAGGAGTTGAAGTCTCGGCAAGAGAAGCAAACATATTGTCAGGAAGTGTACCAAACATTTCAGGAAGAGTGATTACTATTGAGTAACTACCAGCACCTAGAGTACCTAAAGTAGCTAATGTTAGTGTTAAATCATTTTAAACTCCAATAACTTCAGGAGTGATACTAAAGACTGGAGTAACTGTAGTCAAACTCGCTACTAAAGCATCAGCAATTAAAGTACCAGCTCTTTTGTATGTCATTTCATATATACCAACTTCGTTGCCATTAGATTGAATTTTGTAAACCCCAACACCAGCTATCTATTAAAATCCATTTGTAGATCCATTTTTCAACTTAGGGAAGTGTATAGAAACTGCAGTATTTGCTGAAATAGCATTAAATCCAGTAATTTCAATTATAGTAGGGCTAGGTCTGGTTAATGTATCATCTCCTATAGTAATAATGCATGACAAATTCCCTGTAATTCCAGTTATTCCATAACAAGGGAAACTATCTCCAGTCTGGCGAGTATTATCGCCTAAATCCTTAGGAAAGGCACTGTATGTATCGAATTCAACCCTAATAACTCCCTTATCTCCTACAGTACCATTGACAACATTATCATATCCAGCAGGAATAGCATATTCTGTAGTGAAGCTGGCCTTAAGTATAACATCAGCAGCAGTGTTCTTATTACTGTATTGCATAGTAAACGAAGAAGGCATCTAGGGTCCTCTTACATATACAACTGGGAATGAGGTCTCAAGTGTATTTTCATTATTACTAACAACAGTCATTTCAAGCTCATAGAACCCAGGAAGATTAGGAACACTCACACCAACTCCACTATTAGCTGAACTTATAGTATCAATTATCAAAACAGAGCATTGGTCCTTAACAAATCCATTAAACTCATGCAAATCAGCCCTGCTTAAGCTTAATTTTACAACTCTTTAATTCCATTTGCAGGTAGTAGCTTAAGTGTACCTATAATCCTTGGCTAGAGGTGCTAGATGGTTGTCATGTGGCATATCTCCAGCTCCTAGTCTACATACTGGTGTAAGGTTGCTTATATCGAATCCAGACGGGAATTTAATTGTTATGCTAGCTGTTGTAGGAATATCAACTGAAGGCTTAAAGAATATCATTAGTTGCCCAGATTCATTAATTCTAACCCTTCTTTCCTCAATGTCATCGTCATGTACCATATCCATCCAGAAATCGTTGGGATAATTAGCCTCAGCTATATTAACAACTGTGTTGTATGTCAAAGTCTCTATTTTCTTAGTTGTGTCAGTTGAAGCGTACAAAACTGCAGACCATGTATTAACTGGTACTACGATTTAAGCTCCTGATGTATTTTTAGGAGTTTTGGCTCCTATGGTAACAATGATAGTATCAGTAGCATCAGCATTATCAAATGTAGTAATGGTCACTAGATTAGTACAACTGGTAGTTACACAATCAGATACACATGATATCTGAGAATTAGCTGGGTTTTCAATGCCTGAGTTGACCTAGCAAACCTAATCAACCCATTAGAAGTCTTATGTTCCTGAATTAGGAAACTGTATATCTATTCTGCGGACTGTAGGCACTTCTATTTAAGGATCTAAAGTGAGTTAGAAGTAATAGAAGGTATTACCATTTATTGGATCTGGGAAATTAGTGGCTGTATGATCAGTGAAAGCTGTTATGTTTGTTGTTGATTGAGCTAGGAAGGTAGGAGCTATAGTAATACTGGATATTTCTAACACTCTAGAAGCTTTAACGACCCATACTGATGTTGGATAACCTGCTGAGTCCTCCCAATAAGGACTAAAGAATTTATTAGTTGTTGTTGATTCTAGAGTAATTTATTAGTTAGTTCCATTAAGATTAACTGTATTTGCAGTTATTTTGACATATACCATTCTGTTTTAGTTGAATTAAACAGCTGTTACTGTTGGTGAATCTGCATGAGTAAGAGTAACATTTTCTCCAATTGAATCAAAAATAAAAGCATCGTCTAAGAAAATCAAAAATCCTGAGTAATTTGCAGTGCCTAAGTCATTGGCAGAGTTAACGCTTAATAATAGCCCATTAGCACCTGTTGTTAAGTTAGTAGCTGTAATAACAATACCAGAAGCAGTAGAAGTTCCACTTACATTTGATACGCTAGGTGTTTATAAATGACCTGTAGCTCTGTATATATTATAATAAGTCTACTCATATTTATTTATCCTATATCCTTATAATTCCTAATACGCTACAAAGTGAATGTCAACATTTAGATTAGTAGTAGAAAACAGCTCAGGGTTCTTCTATTCCGGATTTTTAATTCCTCCAATGTAAAGTGTGTACGAAGTATTAGCAGTAAAAGCACCAGTGAATTTAATTTTAGCAGGAGTATTCACAGATTAAGAGCTAGGAATAGTTAATTAACAACTAGCATCAACTCCAGACCCTACAGCCCCGCCATCTTACTTCAAATAACAGTCAATAGGAGATGAATTCAATGCAGCTGATACTCCTAATCCTAAATCAGGCTTAAATAACTCTCTAACTCCATTATGAGTTGGGAAGTCAATCTCTATGGTATCAGTATTAAGGGCTAAAGCAACTGCAAATTTAAAGTCTATTTCAAACACATTTATCATGCCAACTTCATTATGGAATGGTCTAACTTCAAAAACAGTTGGAATACATGCGGGATAACTACCTGTGAATTTTGCATATTCTATTGGGGTAGGCCCAGCAGCATTATTCACTTCCACAAAATTTTACGGCCCTTCTTTAGGAGGTGCTACTTCGGCTATTGTCATATTTTAGAATCCGTTTTAGTTTAATGTAGTAGAGTGCATTAAAACTCTTATAGTAATTGTATAAGTTGTTGGTGTAGCGAGTTGCATATTGCCAGGAACCGTTAGAGTAACTACTTATCCTGCTGCTGTACATGCCAAAGCAGGTGTGTTATAAGTACCGTCACTAATATAACAATCATATATTTGATTTCCTCCACCCTGTACTGACACATTAGCATCGAATGTAATTTTTAAAGTGAAGTTGAGGTCATATTACACCGAAGCAGGTTTAAGTGTAAATACAAAAGTAGAGTATTCGTCATAGCATGATTCAGTTCTAACCTATTCTTAAGGAACTATTGAAACAACAGGACGGGCTGGTTTGTCTAATACTGTAACAGTATCACTGGCCTAATACAACAAGGTATCAGTATCACTAGCAACTCCATATACGCTGAATGTGAATGAATAGTTATTAGAAGTTCCATTAGTACCTGCAGGGGTTGTTACTCTAGAAGAAAATCCCACATGAGTATCGCTAGCAACTTCTTGGAAATTTGTAATTTTAAAGTTTTTATTGGTATCATCAACAACACATCCTAAACTTTAACCTGCAACTGGCAAAAGACCATAAAGAATAGTACACTCGGTATCTTATGATAAATCATAGGTAGATGGTGCTTGTATTATGATTTCACCTCCTTCTGGAATTAATGTTGTAGCAACGGAACCTGCGCTTAATCTAAATTCAAATCTGTATTCATAGGTAAACAAATCTACTTAAGCGTGATTTTAATTACATATAAGACTTACTTCCTAGCCAACTAAGGATCCAGATGTAAAGTTTAAGTCTGGGAAAGTTAAAATATTAGTAAGCTTTCCTCCTCTCCATATGTAAGCAGTCCAGTGTAATTTTGAGTATTATTTGATTTTGTTTGTTAGATCTCCTGTTGTTATATTGCTGTTTAAAGTCAGAGCTGCACTTCTAGGAGCAATGAATACTGATTTTATAAAGCCATCGTTGCCTGTGGGGATGCTATCGTTTACTTGAGGGAATGAAGCTATTGTAGGAGAAGTGATACCAAATCCAGCTAAAGATACTTGTTCTTTAAGTACTAATAAAATGTTATCTTCTAAGTTAGCAGTTGCTAAAGTGGCTGCGATTCCAGTATTGAATGTCAATGCGTATGCAGTTTATACATTCACTGATCCAGCTGGGAAAGATATAGTTCCTCCTGTTGAGCTAGTAGTAGCTGAGGTATTAACCATGTATATATAGTCAAACTCTTATCTTTCTATGAATTCCATTAGATTATCAGTATCATTCCACTTTTATATAGAATGTCTAAATCTCATTACTGGATTTCCTGTAGGATTCTTCATGTCATATAAGTACAAGTGATAAGTCTCACTATTAGTCAAAGCTGCAAATCCTCTCACAAATATTTCGATGTTTTTACCTTATGTTGAATTTCCTTTACTGATGTTACAAGTTGCTAATGCATCGGCTGGGGTAGTAATATTATATAGTAAGCAGTTTATTTATTTATTATCAGCTGGAGTGGTATGGCCTAAGTAACTATCCCATCCCTCGTCCACGAATAAAGTGACAACTATTTCCGATTTTCCGTCAGCAGCTGCAGATGTAGTCATACCTGCTGGAACACCTGTTGGTATAAATTGTAAAACAAATCCAGTTTATTGTCCAGCGTCGTCTGAAAGTGAGAAAATGCGTTGTTTTAGGTCTACCACAGGTGGATTTATTTCAAAGTATACTTAATTAAAGTCTTTTCCTGTAACTCCTCCGTTTACCCATGCAGTTTGTGATTCTAGTTTCATTAGATGCCTTGTTGGAACTATATCCGGTGATACTCCGCTTTAATTAAGGTTCATTAATACTCCTCTGAAATATGCCGTGTCTGTTACAATATCTGCGTCTATTATAACCTTGTATGTAGATGAGGTAGCGATAGTTTAGTCGACTGGAGCAACTATTGTATATACGTTAGCAGCGTATAGGCAAAGAGGTGACATCATTACTTTAGTACCGTCATCAAAGTAACATTTTACCTTTATTATTTCATTAGTCAATGTGGTGTCTTCAACTATAATAGATAAAGGAGTTACCATAGTGGCTTATAATAGATCTATATTAACAGTTCCCAAGGTCGTAGCTAATGCAGTGGTAGGTTGTATATTAAAGTAAAATTGCGATCTAGCTGATTACCTAAACAGAATCTTAGAACTCATAATAGGAGTAGTAGAGGTTAAAGTGAAATTATCCCTATCAATAACAGTGATACTTAAATCTGACTGATATCTTTACTAGAAATCAGAAGCTTGATTAGAGTAACCCTTTGCAGTAAAACTATAAGTAGCAGCAGTGGCATGATTTTGCACCCAAACTTATAATTTCCAACTAGCAGGACTACCAGTAGGAATAGTGGCAGGTTAATATACAAAATCTTAAGAAACAATTCCACAAGTCCATATATCAACTTTATCAACGTAGCAGTCACCCTTAGGTGTAAATCCAGCAGGCAATGTCACTTCAAATCTTCCAACATTATATCCAGCAGTTATGCCTAATTCAAGTATGTAAATTTCATCAATTCCATTATCATGCACAGCAGTATTAGAACTATGAAGTCCAAATGTATCAAAGGTTAATAAGGTATAGTTATCTCCTGGTTAGTTGAAGTTGATAGTAGAAAGTAGTTGTTTTCCTCTGATTAATTATAATTTATTACTCATTGGTCCAGTTACTAATTAATAAGCAGGGTTATTCCAGTTAGTAATAGTAATAGATGCAGCTGTGGCTGTATTAAAATCAATGGCTCCTCCAAGACTACTTAGCATTATTTAATCAGTACTCATGTACTTCATTAAAGTTGTTGATACTTCATCTGAAGCTGTATTTATATCTGGATCTAGCACATAAGTCAGTGAGGCATTAACAGGATGTGAAAAGTCCCATATTAGAATATCACCAGATTAAAATGCAGAGGTAATGCCTAAGTAATTAGTAGGATCATATAATTAAACTGTTGCATTACTAGCATCTAATGCTTTACTGCCAACATAATGAGAAATAATTTGCAGGTTGCTGTCATCAGCAGTCAAAGCGTTAAGACTTACAAAGTTATATCTTATAATTGAACTCTATTGAACTTGTTTATAAAAAGAGGTTTATAGAGCATATTCTTGTATTTTCATTGTCATGTTGATTCCTAAATCAGCAGGATTTTTAATAGTGTGCAGCCAGAATGTTCCAGTTGTACCACCTCCAGCCAAAGTACAGTAAAGTTCTGCAGGTGCTCCATACCAGGTGTTAGATCCTACCCTTCTCGTTAAATTTGCACAATTAGTATCACCGCTGTCCTGGAAAGACTCTACCGATGCTGCAGGTATAGAATCAGCTTGGAATCCATTTATAACTGTAGTTGGATCTTAGAACATAGGATAAAGTGTTCTTGGGAACTCAATTTCTAGTATATTATTAGCTGTTAAAGCAGTAGCTAGTGTATAATCTACTTTGATTATGTTATAATTGGTGTTTTTAGTCCACTCGTACACTATTATCTACGCGTTTTGCATTAAAGGAGCTGGAAGTATGTTATACTCTGCAAAGTCTTCCTTTGCTTTTGCTGGAGTATTATCATAGTAAACGAGTTTAAGATGAGGCATACTGGTAGCAGCGGCTGTATCAAGCATAGCAAATCCGTCGTAATTATCAGATCCGTTAGAATTAGCCTAATTGTATGTATGACATAGTAATGTATATTCTTCATCTGCTAAATTACTACCATTATTTCATGGAGGGGTAATCTTTATCTCAGTTGCTGATATAATTACGTAATTTACTCCAATTCTTTCCATTTATTAGTTAATAAGTACACAGAAACTGGTAAGAGAAAGAGCTGATAGATCTTAAGTAGCTGCAGCTCCAGTTCCACCCATGTATATTAAATCGAATAACTCATCCTCATCTATAGTTTTTCCTGCTTTGAAACTAACAATTAATGGAGCCTTTACTGCTCCTCTTACAGGTCTGTTTAAATCATGAGTTATTGGGAAGTATACAAGGAAATCATCATATATAGTGTGTTATGCATTAGCAGCTACTGTTAGATTATTAGAAGTTGCAACACTCACTACACTAGTAGCTGTGGATGTCACTCTGTGGGTTACACTTACATTAGTAGGAGTAGCTACTGTAGTTACTTTAGTATATAAGGTAATTACGCTGTTTTAGATCATCTCCGGAAGGCCTGTTATAGTTACTGTTAATGATGAGATTGTACATATTGCACCATGATTATATATGTTGTTTGTTCCATCATTTAACTGAATCTCACATTTACCTGCTGTTATTGCACTTGCTGTATTAGTATAATCCACTACTATTTCACTAGCTGTATACACCTTTGTTTAATCAAATGTTAGTACTAGTTTAGTCCAAAGTGTACTT
>CAKKTI010000067.1:62668-75940 GCA_920105805.1 Condylostoma magnum
TGTATCATCAGCTTTAAATCTTAACACATTCTTTAATCCAGCAGCATTGTGGTACATGTAAGTAGAACCACAGTTAGTTAGTCGTTTGCCGATAGGAACTCGTATAGCTGCTTGTTCTTTAACTGCAAATGCAGGAGTACCTGTTGCCCAGTTTGCTAAATTATCTAACTTTAACACTATATCCATATCTGCTGATAGGTTTACTCCTTTAGTAACATTGACTGTTCCTATTTCTATTAAATGCCATCCAGCTGCAAATGCTAGCTTTGGAACTTAGAAATCAATTGAAGTATTTGCAACCATAGTTCCAGTTTCCATTAAGTATTAAGTACCTGAGGACACTGGAGTAATTAGCATGTAATATAAGTCAGTTATTGGAAAAGTCCCTACATCTCCTGATAATTATAAAACACCAGTTGGATTAGTTGCATCTCCAATAGCAGTTATTATATTCAAATAAAACTTAATAGGAGCCTTTTCTGTACTTTATTCTGCAGTGAAAGATCCTACTCTAAATGTAGCTGGGTTGTATACTGTTAAAGCTCTTCTATCAGTGTCTATACTAGCTAAAGTATTATCATCAACGCTAAACATGGATTAATCTACTGCTGTATCAGCTAAATAAGCTTTGAAAGTATCTAGGTCATAGAAAGCTCTTACATTTACAGGGTAATAATCATCTGAAGCAACCTTTAGCTTAATTTTAACTCCTGTTATGCTTAAATTAGATCCAGAGGCTAGTGTAGCTGAATCGGTTATAATGATAACTCCTACTATTTTACTATTGCCTGTATCAACTCCTCCAGAAGTTTCAAAAGTATTCAATGTACTCATAGTAATACTGTCTAAATCAATGTAACTGTATTTTGTACTATCAACTGTAATTGCAATAATAGATCCATTTTTCAATTCTGCTCTAGTAACTATATTCAATGTCATTTTAGTCTCTTCATCCATTAATGTTTTTCCGTTTAATAGAGGGAAACCATTTCCATTCCAATCTTTAGTGTCTAAAACCTCTAAGCTAGCTGTATTATTGGAAGTAACAGTTAAAGTTAAGGCATCGAGCAAGTTAAGTAAACCTGAAGAATTGATATAATAAATATTCATAGTAAATCCTACCGTTTTAGCATAAGGTGGAACTCTAATTAGTCTATTTGAAAGAGCTGCATTGTGTTTGTATAGAATACATGGGCATGGATTTAAAGTAAAAGTCATCACCCAGTCTATTCCAGTAAGCCCGGCAGAAACATCTTATAAATTGATTAAATCAGCGCCTTGTATAAGAACATATCCTGATGCATTCGTGGTATCTAAAGTAAGGGTTTCATCTGTATTAGCTGTTGCAGATGCTATAGCAGACGCTCCAGTTCCAGGGGCAGTAGTTCCAGCAACGGTATCAGATGTACTTGTTTAAAGAGCAACTAATAAATATGAATTATCAACTATAGATAATATTCCAACATCAACAGTACTTGCTGCCGCCGCTGCTGATTTCATATATGGGAAAATCAGTGTTACATCTGAATTAATATCAATAGTACTCGTATTATAGCAAACAATTACTACAGTAGTTCCTGGAGTAGCAAAGAAAGGAATATAGCAATCTACACTTAAAGAAGTATTTACTCCTAAATTAGATGATGCTCTTATATTTGCAGGTATTTAATAATTGTCATCAGCTGACGCATTTGCAGAATAATTATCAGTAAAGTTATTAAATGAGAAATAAAGTGCCTCATGCTCCTTAATGCTTCTATTTATACTAGTTAAATCAACCTAAACTGTAGATATTGTAACTTGATCAGTGTCTTTGGCAAGTAATCTAAGGGCAGGTTAGTTTCCAAAAGGAAGTCTACAATCAATAGCCTTGTAATCAGTAACAGTTGGACCTCCTGTATTAACATGATATTAAACTTCAACAATCATAAACCCATCTTTGCAATTTAGAGTGGTTGATCCAGCATTAGTAAATTTAACATTAAGTGTTCCAGTAGCGCCAACAGGAATAGTAGCTGTGGCTGTAACCAAACTTGTATCAGAGCTCCATGTAACAGTTGTACAAGTTTCTAAACATGAAATAGTACCGTCTGCAGTAGTTAAAGCATCTAATGGGAAGTTTATTACTAAATTCCATGCATTTGTACTGGTATTATCAGCATCTATTGTAAGGCTGGACACTAATACTTCAAACTCTGTAGTTGCCATTATTTCACCTAGATAACTGTTGATTGATACGCCTGCAACTTTTGATGCTGGAGCAGCAGCTGCATCGATTGTAGCTGCCGCTGTTGGGCCTCCACTTACTACTTATTAAGTCATTGCGTGATCTCTGAATAAAACTACAGTTGCTGTTATTGCTGTGGCTGATGAAGTTACTCCTAAATTTAAAGCTATATTTGCGACACCATCAGGTACTTTATCCTTAAATTTAACTACTAGTTTTGTAGCTGATTCGTAGTAAAATGTGAAATAGGTAAGTTATGTTGAATTATCTATAGTAAAGTAATCTATGGAAGTTACATTAGCTAACTCTATTGAAAAGCTTCTAATTTCAATGTTAGCTCTATTTGATCCTAATTATATATCAGCTTTAATCAAATTTGGTCCAACTGTTCCTGCTGCGGGTACAGCACTTTTAGCAGGTGTAGCTGCTGAATCAAGCAATAAGAAATTTGCTGTAGCATCAATTAAAGGAATTAGAACTGATGTTGGGCCTGGCCATGTCAAAAATTTAGCACCTAAATTATTAAAAGAATCAACTCCTCCTAGATGAATAGCAGTCATTTATAAAATCGTTTCTCCAGTTGAAGCTCCGTTAGGAATCCATCTTAATATTTTGTGTTCAAGTACAGTAAAACCTGGTCCTGCAGCATTAGTAGTTGAATAATCTACAAGTATATAACCATGGTCATTTGTAGCATATAAAGCATCAACACCTGTTCCAGCTTGCCAATCAGCAAAACCATCTAAAATTGTATCTTTTGGTAATTATATTATTATATACTTGACAGCTACACTACCAGTAGTGGTAAATGTAATAGTAAGGGCTGAATCATTAGTTACAGCGTTGCATGCAGTTGCTGCATATTCAATAGTACACACAGCAGCAGTAGCCCAAGAAGTTAAGGCAATAGCAGTAGGTGCTTCGTCAAGAAAACTGAATACATTTTTGCTCTCTCCAATAAAAATGTCGCTAGAGCCAACCTGTTGTGCTTTAACAACAAAATCTACTATATAATCCGCTCCACCAGTTGCAGGATTAGTCATTCCAAGTAAAATAATCTTAGAATTAGTAGTAAATTAAGCACTAGTTGGAATACATTTAATAACAGCCGGCTTTCTAGCCTCTTAAGCTCCTAGTTCTAACACACAATTTCCATCTTCTACTCCTCCAATGTCATATTAAGCAGGAACCTTTCCCCCTCCTCTTACATTATTACCATCCTAGTCTTTAATACCTAAATCATCACTAAACAATGCCTTTCCATGCCTGGATTACGTAGGAATTGAAATCCACACAATATCAAAATTACCCGAAGGTATTCCAATATCAACTATGAAACCATTTAAAGCAGTTTTATTTCTATTTAAAGCAGTGACTGTTGGCGTCAATGTACCTTAATAAACTTAGAAATCATAAAATAGCCATCCTAAATAACTATCATCAGCCGAGTCTTAGGCAGTAATTCTAATAGTTCCTGATTGTTTAAGTGTAAAGCCAGCACTAACTGCTCCAGCATTATCGCATTGTTGATTAGTAGTCAATATAAGCTCTACTTCCTCAGATGTAGATGCAATGGTTAAAGCTTCTCCTGCAGTTAATTTTATAGTAGTAGTTCCTCCTGCATTCTTAGCTATTAATTCGCAATCAGCCGACACTCTGTCTCCACTTTATACAATCTCACAACTTAGCCCATGATCTGCATCTAAATCTGGTACTTCAATATCAGTGGTATTGAATATTATAGTGAAATAAGGCTTTTTAGTGTTGAAATCAGCTGAAACTAGATCTAATGGAATGGAAAGCTCAGCAGATGAGAGTGCATTGCTAAATACATTATAAGTTTCTGGTACTTCGGGGATGAACTCTAATCCTGGCACGGTTGCAGTACCTCCATAAGCAATTGAAGTTGCATCAAAGTCAAACATTTAGTTAGAGCAAGTAGCGGTTGAAGCAGTGAATGTCTTATAAATCTTTGCATTTACGTCTACAGCAGCAGCAGCCACATTAGGATATTAAGCTCCAAATTTAACTTTGATCTCAGTTTTATCATCTGCTACAAGTCCATCTCCTGCATCTTCAAATCCAGAAACTATAAAATTGCCGGATGAATCAACCTTACAGAAGAATTTCTCAGGGTTCATTGTAACATTAGTAGCCGCTCCTGTATCTAAGTAACATGTTTCATATACCACACTAGCATCCCATGTAAATGTAATACAGCCATCTGAAGGTAGTCTAAAATCTAAATCGATTTGAACGGATTACCAGTTAATTGTTCCACCTGCAGTTGTAAAAGCTGCAGCATCTTCTAATGTAATAGCGGCTTATGCTATAACGATATTATCTGAAACTGGAGTCACTTGTACTACCTTTTCATATGAGCATATCGCTTTTTGCCAAGCTAAAGTAGTTAGAGTCTCAGTATCTGATGATATAACTACACTGAATGCTTGATTACCTTTTAATCCAAATTTATTAGCAGCTTCTACAGTGAGTTGAACAGAACATACACCAGCATTAGCTTTTGCGGCTAATCCAGGGAAATATAAGAAGTTAAAGAATCCTCCCGATGATGTCAAAAGACCAGTAGGTTGATTAGTATCATCAAAAGACTCATGTGTTAGATAATTAGGAGCAATTAGTAAAGTATTAGAAGTACCAGATACAGCAGTACCAACAGTAAAATCACCAAAAGTAAGGAATCTTGTTCCAGTAGTTCAATCTAAATTATAAGTTATCGTTGCAGTATTAATAGTTCTTTCTTCTAGAGTAGTTATATAAGGAATAGTCTGCCCTAAAGTATAAGTACCTGAATCAGAATGTAAAACAGTTAGGTATAAATTACGTTTAGCAGCTGCAGCTCCAGTAGCTGTAGGGTTTTTAAACACAAATACTAGCTCAAAGTCTAAATCACCTGCAACGGTGTTTCCTTCTACTGAGATATAAGGATCCTTTTGCTCAAATTTATTACCTATATGCAGAGTGCAGGTAGGAGCAGCTGTGAAGGCTGCTGGATTTGGACCATAGTAGCACGGAACCTTTGTTTAACTATAAGCGGGATGATCAGAAGCAGATAATGGGTCTTGGCCTATTCCTAAATCTTCTTCAAATATAGCATTTCCTAAATAATCATACATAGGGAAGTAAACCTCTATTTTACTGGTTGTAGTTAATACACATTTTAGTTTCAGATGCACTGTATTGTAAAGTCCTTGAGTCATATGCATAACAGTAGCTTCTAGTTTAGTAAATTTACCAAATGGAGTGGATGTACCTCCAGGGAATGTGAATACTTGTTATACAGTAGTTTTAGAGTCGTAGTTCAATGTAATATCTTTCCAACCAGCAGCAGCCGGGTATTTTACTCCAAAATTATCCGAAGCATCATTAGCATTGTCATTAGTAGATCCTAAAATCAACATATACGATGTATTAGCAGATAAAGAAATACCATCATATGCGGTAATTGTATATGTATTATTACTAGCATTATAAGTACAATTGAGTCTTAAATAAGCAGAAGCAGCTGCAAGTTCTTTAGCTAAACATACTGGTTCACTATTATTAATATCCTAGAATTCACTATCTAACACTACAGTAATAGCAGCTTATGAACTATCAAAAGCAGTTGCTCCAATTTTCAACTTAAGTTTGATTGGTGCTACTTAGTCAACCCGTACTTCATCAGGATACAATGTAGGGATTTCAGTATGAATAAAAGGAAATCTTGCTACAGTAGCAGCCGTTACAGTAATAGCAGCAGCTGGTTCTTCGGCTAATTCATTATCATCATGATAAGTTTAAAGAGTAACAGATCCATCAGCAGTTAAGGTATTTGTAAGTAAAATAGCTATATCAGTTTTTGTAGTATCAGCAGTGTAAGTAAATCCTGATATCTTAATTGAATTAGCCGGAGTACCTGCCACACAAGTTAAATCTCCAGTAGGCCCACCTAGAATGTAGCAATAAGGCTCAGCAGGAAGTGCGAATCCAGTAGTCGTTAGTAAAATATAACCGCCATTTGTAGCCAATGCTCTAGTAGGTGTAAACGTAAGATGATAAAACTCAGCCTTGTCATATGAGTAAGCCGCTATTGCAGTGTTGGCTGTTACAGATTAAGTAAGTCTTACAAAGGCTGGAGTTGTTATAACACCTGGGACTATTGTTGGAGGAGTGTAGTCATCCATGTCTACTTCAGCTGTTAAAAGGCCTAGTTACATTACACTAACTGCTAGATTAACATCTGTAGTATGATATTAGTAATTTGGATTAGAGAATCTTGTTATATCAGCTGTAGTTATTGATGTTGCAACTGCACCAATTTTAAAGACTATAGCGTTAGAACCCGCAAAGTAAGCACATGGTACTGCTGTTCCTCCTATTGTGACAGAACATATTGCTGAGTTGTCATAAGGAATTCTTGAATCTAGTGTTGTATAGACATAATCTCCAACGGAAACTCCAACTGCAGTATTGTCCATAATTGGGTTTTGTTTATTTGGAATATCTATTGTTAATTTGAGAGTAAAATCTGTTCCACCTACTGTACTTACTGGGTCAAATACAATTGAACATGTAGTACAAGCTATGACTGGTGCAACTACTACACCTGATTAGTATTATACTGTAGTAAAATTATTTAAGTGGCCAACCGTCATAGAGTCTTTTAGTATTTCCGTTCCAGGCCATCCTGAATTAATATCTAATACACTTACAATTAAATCTACGATTTTAGTTGCATAATCACTACCAGGATTAGGATTAACTACACCATCAATCCAAAAAGTAATTTTAGTGTTAACCGCAACATCTCCAAAATCATATACTAAAACTTTAGGATTCGAGTAATTAGAGCCTTTTAGTAAATAACAGTTAACATTCTATACAAAAGGTTCTGTGAAAGCACATGGCATTGATGACATATCAGCATTTCCAGTCCCTAGATCATCAGCATAATAACTTGGGAACTCTACTACTATAATATGCTTGCTAGTTGTATACTAAATGACCTAATCAGACTTCAATTAAACAAATACTTACATCTTTTTACTAATAGTCAAATGTGTAGCTTCAACAAAGAATTAAGTAAACGCCCTGGGCCAAACCTCTACATAAGTTTTAGCATACTTAGTCCCAGCAGCGGCATTTAACGTTAAATTAAGTTCATGTTTGCCAGAATTACCCCATTCTAACCCTTAATTATCAAAATCAGCATTTATACTAGTTACATGTAATTTATAAGACCCAGAAGCTAGGTCTACAGGGGCTCCTCCTACAGTAATTTAAGTTAAAGTAGCAGCATTGTTATGAGTGCATTGACTGGCTAGATATTCCGTGCTTCCATTGATCCAAACACATCTTAATGGAGCAGTATCAGCAGCAGTATTGGAAGTAGCTAAACTAACAGATGGATTTATCCCAATAGTAAGATTATCAGTAGTAACGAAATTAACTCCGAAGTTAACATCTAAATCCAAAACTCCTAGTCTTTCATCTTCTGTATTACCAGCGTAAACTCTTATTGGTTTAGCTTTAGCATATAGTGTACCAATATTGTTGTTATTATTAGCGTCTTGTGTTCCTACGAAAGCTTTAGTAAATGATGCTGTAGAAGTGTTTTCTCTTGCAACTACAACAAAATCTGTAGAAGTTGCAGAATTTAATGTTTCTATTCCACTATTTTGATTAGAGTCTGCATATGTTGTTATAGTATAATCAAATGGAGAGCTAATTTATGCTGGATTTGTTACCTGTGTAACTATTTCTAAATTCGTGTTAGCAGTTATATCTTATGGTAAATTTGCAATTGTTAGAACATTTCCAGTTACTGAATAAGTAATGCCTGTTATAGGTAAACTAGCTCCTTTGTAATGTAAGGAGGACAAAGAGGCTGTGGGAGCAGGACCTGCAGGGAAATCTAGTACAATTGAACCTCCAGTTGGTATGACTTAAGGACATTTGAATACAATACTCCATGGTCCAGTTGATCCTTCAAAGTTATTAGCAATTGAAGTTGAGGTTTAAGTACATGTGGCAGCTATTTATACATCTGTGCCACTTGTTAATGTAGATTATTGATAGTATATAAGTGCATGATTTTTTATTACATAAACCTCAAATTAAGAGTATCCATTAGGTACATAAGTTGAAGAAGTAAATGGTGATATTTCCAATCCTCCAGCATCTGCAGCAATAGCCACCCTTGGAACTTCAGAAACAATCCATTTGTTTTTAGGGAAATTTTAACATGAAGTATTTGCTGTAAAGCTTGCTCCATCATCAGCAGAATATTTACATGCAGTTATAGCGCTTATATCAGTATCTCCCATTTCCTTAATTTTTATCATATACCATACCACGTCTGTAGCTAAAATTGCTGCTGTGTTTTTAAGATCTAGTTCAAGTTTACAAGTAGCAGTAGCTATTGGTGCAGCTGCGTCACCACTAGTTAATATCTAATTTTAAGCAGCAACTTATGGTAAAGTATCTACAGTATTAAAAGTAGTAGTTTCTACATGATCGTAATTTACTTGGTAATCAATTACACGGTAGCGATTACCATCAGGTGAAATTATTTAAACGTTTATTTTAATATCAACTCTAGTATCACCGCTGTTAGCAGGTTTACTTGGGTTTTTGATACCTGGGAATTTTATGTCGTATATTGTTCCTGGATTCAATGTAGAAGGAGGCTCTATTCATATATATGGCTTATTAGTTGAGTGATATAGTCGGCATACTAGAGCAATTGGAGTTGACTCAATACAGTCAATTTCAGCTCCATTATCAAGTCCAGTTCCTAAGTCCTTCTCAAATCCATCTCCAGTACTAGAATAAGGAAATTCTATTCTCAAATATTAAGCTGTTCCATCTATAGCAACATCTGGATCAATAAACAAATTCAGCATATTTGGCTGATTTGGGGTATAGTGGAGGGAAGTTATATGAACGTTCTTAGCTGGTTGAGCTAGTACTTCATAAAAAGCAATACTTTCCTCACTAAACACAGTAAAAGTGTCTCTTTTAGTTTTAAATTCAATAGGGTAACATCCAGCTTAGTTAGGTAATAAAAATCCGTTATTTGTGTTTCCATAGCTCATAATATCTAGTGTATATGTAGTTGATGCTGATAGGTTTTGCATTACATTGATTGTTATAGTTTATCCTGAGTAGGTACAGCTGTGAGATTGGGTAGTATCGACTGTGCATTTTAAGTAATTACTGCTAGGGATAGTTATTCCTCCGTTATATGCAGTTGGGGGTAATATCACTAAAATTTACGATTTAAATAGGGAAGTTGAGGCTGGCAGTGATTAATTTAGAATAAACCTGAATTACAAATGGGAATAAGTTTGTTCTACTGCAATAGTATGAGGTAATTTGAAATCTAGTACTGATATTGTAGGTGCAAGTAATACTCCTGTGCTATAGTCTTAATCACCTGTAACAACATTAGCATCACTTGAATCAATTGCATATTATAGATCAGAGCTTATATCAGTTGTTATTATTTTAGCAGTTAAAGTAGCATTTGAGTTGTTTTTATGAGTTACTTTTACATATATTGTTTAGTTACCTCCGGGCAGGTAAGTATCATTAGTAGAAGCTCCAGGTAAGAATCCAGTTATAATATATCTGTCATAATTAGTTCCATTAAAGCTAATGTTTCTATCAACACTGCATGTTAATGCAGCTACGTTAGAATACCAGCAATTATCAACATCACTTGGAATTTCAAAGTTAGTAGTATCAAATAATATACTTATAGCACCTCCGTTATTAGGTATTGGAGTAGCATTTTTGAAATCAACCTAGTATAACTCAGTTCCGAATATCTTTTAAGTAGTTTCAAGCCAAGTTCTAGTAAAAGTGGCAGTTGCTAGAGCTGTTGTCTTCGTTTTATGTGAGAAATTAATAGTCCAAAGCATTTAGGCAGCTTCTGCAAATGTGTCTTTTTAAGAAACATAAGCAACTACACAATCTGTATCTATACTAGTAGGATTGGAGCAATCATTGGCACTAGCATATATTCTATTACGTAAAGTGGCACATAGCCCGAAAGTAGTATTCCAAGTAGTAGGATCAATAGAAGTAGGTGTCCATATCAGCCCATACATACCTGCAGAGTTAATTAAAGTGTATCCTGCATCATAAGGAGCAGTTGCAGCCCCACATGCAGTACCAGCAGGAGCAGTTAATATATCCCAGTGATAGCCTTTATTAGGCACTATAACGATAACTCCTGATATCTTACTAGAAGCTGCTATTACAGGATTTAAAGTGAAATCCCAATCATCAGCAACGTAAATGTCAGGGTGGTTAGCAGGATTTGCATCTCCACTTTCAGAAGGAACTACTCCAACAGTAGTATTCGGAGTACTACTAACTAATTTATGATTTCCTTCACTATCTTCATTCCAATTCCAATATTCAAGCATAACTCCATCAGCATCGTATGTTCGTATAGTCATTTTCATGTAATACCCTTGGAAGGGAGAGTTGATCATATTAGCAATCCATAGAACAATAGCTGTGTCTTTAGCAATAGCACCTGTAGCTACGCCTTAAAAGGTTACAAAAGCTGAGGTGGATTAAGTTCCTGTTTTTAAATTGCAACTGGTGAAAGTAGATCCTGTTATTGTATACACACATGGGTAGTTGTAATTAGTTTCTGATTAGTAATCATTTCCATTTGCGTCTTTTAACCCTAGATTAGCTATGAAGCCATTGCTTAATGTATGGAGTTCTATCTCTATCTTTCCTCCTAATGCTATTGCTATTGAGTTTTTCATTTGAATCTTTATAGCATTTCTTGCGTTAATTGAGAAATTAAGGGGAGTCACAAATAGATCATCAGCAGATCCAAAGGTATGAGCTACAATATTTGCATCATCTTTCCTTAAAGTTGAGTCATCTGTTTATCTAGCATCTTGCACTAAAGTGTAATTAACTTCTTCAACTAATTTACCAGTTCCACCTACAGTCTCAGTCACTGAAAACTTAATAGCCATTTTACCAGCATTAGCACCAGCCAACATAAGTCCATCTGAACTCGCAGACCTAATAGTATCAATTACTATATAAACTGGGCATTTGTTTATATCATATTCATATGGAACTTCACAAGTTATTAAATTATTTGTAATTGGCCAAGATGCAACAGTTGCAGGAGTAATTACTCTAGCTGGAGTCTTTTCTATACCAAATAAACAAATTAGTTTTTAAGTTCCTCCGGTTAAATCACTACTAATTCCAGCATCAGGTAAATCCACAGCAATTTCTATTTTATTACTTGCATCCGATGGTATTATGTATTCACGCCCTGCAGACCATACTATCTCCAAGGGTCCATAGTTCCCAAATATAAGATCTTCTCTATGCCTTACAATCTAAGCAGTGAAATCTTAAGGTTGCGATATGTCAGAGAAAGTAAGTGCACCTGAATTGAGATTTTAGTCAATTATACTACTATTTGAATCATATGTAGTCAATTAGAACTACCCAGTAGTACCAGCTGAGCTAGGATTAGTAGCAGTGACTTTAACAAAAAGCAACCCAGCTTAAAATCTATCAAAGTTCTCAAAGGTGACTTTTCTTGCATTTATTTAACAACTAACATTTCCACTGAGTCCAAAGTCATTTTCGCATGAAATAAGTAAAGGAAAGGCCTAAGGAAACACGATCTCAAGTTTTCCTCCAGCAGGAATTGGATTTATAGTTCTACATGAGATACTGTATTAAACGTTCACTCTAAGATTCAGCGGTCTTCCTTCAATCTCTATAGCACTTATTTCCCCAGGTGATACAGTAAACTCTCCTAGATCATCATCTAAATACAGTGCTTGGTTAGACCCTTTCTTCATTATCTGGAACTTGATACTCGAGTAAACTCCAGAAACATCAGGATATCTGACCCCATTCACAATCAACGCCATTGTTCCTGAGGTGTTCTAAGTAAAACTGTCTAATAAAACAATCTTCGAGCCTGAGTAAGTCTCTTTACATCCCACTCCTTGTCCTAAATGCTGCCAAAAACAGCTCAACCCATTAGTAACCACAAACTTGTCAGGGAAAATAATCCTAATCTCCGAATTACTCCCAACTACCTGTTATAAAGTGAAATCGAATCTAAAAGTAGCTAAAACTCCAGCCTAACTAGAGCTTAAAGTATTAAAACTAACAGAGATTTCCTAAGCAGCCCTCGTAATTCCTAAGGATCCAAAGTTATCGTTGAACTCTCTCTCAATGTCCCCTTAAAACGTGCTGATTTTGAAGTTAGAGGTTCCTGTAGCCTGTGACGGGTTGACAACACCATTAATTCCTATAGAATTCGACCCCGCATTGAGAGTTCCCACTTCGAATCGAACTGCTCGGCCAATAACAGTGCAGGGCACACTTGTCCTCTGGAAGTTTTTCTGTATAAAACCATCACAAGTGCTGATTCCTAGGTTGAAGGGATACTCCTCCGGGAAAGTGACGGTTACGAAGGCGGATTGAGTAATGGGAATCGATGTATTGTAGTGGAAGATTAGCTGTGTAGTCGCACTCTGGTTAGAAATCAGCCCCTCCACTGGGTTCTGGATATTCGGTTCTAATGCCGATGTAGTAAGGCAAATACAGAACAGTATAGCAAACGCTCGTCCGTTCATTTTTTTATTATTATGGACCGTGACATGGCCTTTTAAGTGGGAGGGAAAGGGTAGGCGGATATTAAAGGGAGGATGAAGGCAGAAAGGGGTGTTATGTTGTATATTTTTAATATTTAGTATTGGGGAGAGAGTTTAGAGCTCTGTCTACTCGTTTTATCATTTCTTAGTTTTTGGGTTTTCATACTTTTATTCCACCGGACATTTGGATCATGCTGTTTGTCGTTGCGGTTAACTCGTCCATTGAAATCATCTGGTCTTATAGAGTTGATTTTATTAGTTTGTTGTATTGCTTAGTGTGGTAAAGGTTATTAAAGCTTGTTTAGTCCTCGGATAGTTAGTTGCACTCTTCTATGTCTTCTATATTCTGGAAAAATTCGGCATTTTAAGTACTATTTT
>CAKKTI010000068.1:31933-56619 GCA_920105805.1 Condylostoma magnum
TGTTTTATATAATAAGGATTGCATAGTCAATATTCTTTAGTCTAATATTCTAAAATCCTAATTATCATGAAAAATATACTAAAATGAAATGCTCAATAATTCAATGTGCTAAGATAATTACTTTAGAGAATAATTGAGGCAATTAAAACTTTTTCAATATAATTATAGTGGAAAAAAGCAAAATGTACTTTTAATAAATATATGAAATTATATGTATTAGATTAGTAAATAAAATAATGAAGATTAAATAAATTTTAAAAGAGCATACTGATTAATTAAGCATGTAATTATCAAATTTAATAAAAGTGATGTATTCTATACAAATATACTTCTTTTACTCCTGCTACTTTGTTTTTTGCAGGATTTTTGCATTCCTAACTTGAATAATAATGATAATTAATAACAGCCTTACTAATACTATTTTTAGTTAATTATTGTGTTAATTCTAGTTTTATATTACTTATAAACTATACCAAATTTTAAAAATATTATAGAGTGTCACGCAAAATGTGGATCCATATAGATTATAATTTAATGAGATATATCTTTCACCCAAATACGAATCAAATAGGTAATAATACATAATTTAATCTAAAAAATAAAATATCAATAAATAATTTTACATAAAAATGCTTATATTAAAAACAACTCAATAACACTCTTTGACAAAAAATAGTAGCTCGTTAAAGCATCGATAATTGAAATAATACAAAAGTAGTACAAATTATGCTTAATTTTTGTAGCTTTTACTTTATGATTGCATACACTACTCATAATCTATCTGCATATTTATTATGACATTAATAAATAGTTAATTATTTAACAATTTATGCTTCAATAAGTTACGTGTAATATAAAAACTAGTGTAATCCTGTTTGATAATATTATATCTCTATTAGATTTAAAGCAAACTGTTTGTATTTTGTTTAGATAGTATTTAAAATTCAAGCTTTTACTAATAATTATTTAACTATTTGTTACCTTGTTGCTTATACGACAAATAAGTATTCCAAAATAATGCAATAAAATTTACACAAAGCACGCGAAATCTGATAGGTATAAAAGTAAAATTTGCAAATTAACAAAATGGTCATACACACCAATTAGTTTTCAAGATTGTGAATAATTTACTTTATATCTATTATACTCCTTGTTGAATAGTTCCTCCTTCTAATATAGTCATCCCTGATAAAAAGAAGCTATTAAATGCAGGAGCAAATATTAAAGAATCAAATGCTACTCTTTATATATTTCCTATGAAATCTTTCCTTTTAACCAAAAATGGGATTGTGTATGAATACCAGGTATGAAAGATTGGACCACTTATTAAACCAAATAGTCCAATTTTCATCGTCCTAGTAAAGTTATATGCTTCATTGAACTACTATTTATTCTGCTTGGAAATAATATACTAACTCATTATGTCTCCAATTCCAAATAAAACCATTGATGTTGCTGATTGCGTAAAAATTGGTCTATTAGTAAGCAGTCTATTGTAAGCTTGAAACAATCCCATTTATTTTAGTATAGTGTGAAATATGTAATAATTCAAATTTAGAAGATATTTAGTTTATACAAATGGGACAGTTTTATTACTAGAAATCCATATACACATATAGTCTAATAAATATGAGATCCAAGTCCTAATAAGCAATAAATGATCCCAGAGACGATAGTCTAGAAATTTGCTAAAGATTAAGATTATTTAAGCCCCGTTCTAGAGAAAGTATCTACATTTAATCAGTCTTAGATAAAAAGAAAATTGTCCCCTATTACGAATAACCGAAAAAGGAAAAATCTACTAAATAATTAAGAATTTAATATCTTCAGTAAAAGAGGCAAAATAATAGTGCTGATTTCTATAGTTATGATAAGTTAGACCAAGACTTAATAGATAAGTAGAGTATAATAAAATGAAGAAAACAGTAAAAATTAAACCAGTTGCCGAGTGTTGAATACAAAACACAAATAAAGGTTTTAAGAAGATTGAGAAGAAGGGTTTATAAAACCACGTAAAATAATTCTCCATTTCCTTTAAAAATTAATTACACAAGAGTTTAGACACCTATTACAAGACAGCAAACTTTGAGGAATAAAAGAACGTTAACTTAAACAAATAACTCACCATAAGATGTAGAAAAGGTCATATAGCATTGCTAAGTTTTAAGAGGTAATTTTATAGCAGCTAAAAGAGAGTTCAGAAGTAAGAAACGACTTATTAAAAGCTAATATAGAAAATATAAGCAGCATTTAAATCAAATAGAGAAAAGCAATGATCACTATTTATACCACCGTATCAAGAATAAAATTGATAGTTTTAAAAAGAGTAAAGGTATTGATTAAGTATGTGTTTATGTTGTTACATTCTCTCCTCAAATCATTATTAAAATACCATTAATATAACTTGACATAAAAGTGTAATTTTCTATGCTTCAAATATAAAATCATTCTGCATATTGAATAAAGTGCCATTTACTTAATATTAATTTTATGGGAAACTGCTGTACATAAAGAGAGGAAATGGAATTAGATAACGATAGAGTAAAAGCAAAAAATAAGTATTTGATGAAAAGTACATTGAAAATAATGAGTGTAAGTTTTTAAACTGAGGAAAACTCAATAGAATAAAATAATTCAATGAAATAAGAAAATTAATCAAAATCAACAATGCCTAAAAGTAAATAATACACTAATATATTAGAAAACATACAAAATTACAATATTTTAGAGCTTTTGGAGTTATTAGATGATAATTAAGCAATTGACAAAGCTGAAGTAGATTATTTCATACCATGTCCAGAGCAAGCAAGATGTCTATCTTCTGCTCGTATATCTGAGTTACTAGGAGATAAAATCATAATCTTTCCTAGGGATTAAAAGATTATATCAACTATTATAAACAAACTTATCAAAATACTTAAAGATGAAGACTCTAATAGTAGGATTTGAGCAGCATATGGTATTTCACAGTTCGCTAAATATACGTTTTATCCTCAGCTACTTGAAAACCATAATTTAGAGATATTTAGTCAGTCTATGAAGGACTCCAACGAATATGTAAGAATTCTAATTTTTAACGCTCTTAACAGCATGTATGATTAAAATAACAACTATTTTACTATCATTTTTGAGTTTAAGGAAGGCATTTTCCTATAATATATCATAGATAATATAAGCCAAAGTGATAATCCTAAAATTACACGCATGCATTTAATAAATCTTTTAAACTTCATAAATGTAAATAGAAACCTTACAATTAGAAAAGCAATAGAAATGGGAATAAATAATAAACTAATATAACTAAATCAAAAGATAATTAAAGATCTACCAAAGCACTAAGAATGAGCGGATAACTCTAAAAGAATAAGAAGAAGCTATAATAAGCTCTTAACTTTAATCTAAGATTATCTAAACACTTAAAAATAAGCTTTAAAAGGTTCTTTTAGTGAGCTAAAACCAGAATTATCCTACTTATAAGAAATAATATAGGAATTGGGAAATGAGAATACTATTAAAGTAGAATATGATTAAACAACGTGAATGCAAGTGCCTTAAACTATAATGGCTTTAAAATCGTAGTAATTAACTAATATACTAACGGAATAAAACTATCCTTACTCCTAGGATATAGAGATTATACTGTAAATATTTGAATAATAAGATATAGTTCATAAGCTTAAATAGGGAATATTCTCAGATAAAAGAGACGTTATAGAGTCATTTTTTGTATGCTTATAGACTATTCTAATGCACCCTTCTGCATAAATAAGATAAGAACTTGTAGATCAATAAATAATTGAAAGTTTGGTATTCTATTTGCAAGATGAACTAATTGAATTTGTTATTGTTGTATCTAATGTAATTGGTTAAATTTGTAGATATAGTAATTAATTTTCTGATTATATAGCCAGTTATAGCTAACTTATAAAAGGTGTTGTAAGAACTATCCATAGAATTACGAATTTAGATCTACTTAACAACCACCTAAAAAACGTTTTATGTATTATTTAAGATTATTAGAGCAATAAAAGAGAAAAAGCTATTCAAGCATTTAAAAAAGCTAGACTAGGTAAAGTCATACAATAAGTTAAAAGTCAAATTCACAAAGAGTCTAGGAATTCTTCAGAAAATTTAGCTTTCAATGAGATATGTGAGATTATTGAAAGTTTAGAGAAGGAATTTAGCTAAAATACCTTTATTTAAATCGTTAAACTTTAATACTTTGAGTTAAAGGCATTTAATGTACATTAAACTATAATACAGTTAATTCTTTGATTGTATAACTAAAAGGGATGCAAATATATACATTACCCTTTTCTAATATCAAACAATCTCTTAAATTACACATAAATTTTAATGTTGTAATATTGATCAATTTAAAACAAAAAATTAAGTAATTAAGTACTATCAACTAACTACAGAAGAAACAATTGAAACGAGAACTACGCCCACCACAATTCCAGCGATAATTAAAATATTTCTTCTACGTCTCTTGCTTTATTCAAAATCTGGGTCAACAGGCTGAGCCTATATAATTTACGGTGTTACAATATTAACAGGTTGCGAATACATCATATCTCCTTGCTAGTATTAAGGTTAGCCCATAGCAATAAAGTTTTAGTCATACTAAGGTCCCATCTAGGGCTAGGGAGGATAAGATTGATATTAGTTTTGCGTATTAGGATTATATGCTCCGTATTGAGGTTGAGGAGGATTTTATGTAAAAGCTTGTTAGTTGGGGTCGTATGGAGGTGGGCCTTGCTAGTATTGTGGCTGATCTTAATAGGCATTAGGGGGTGGAGATTGCCCCATATAGTACTGCTGCATTGATTGCTCTTAATTTGGAGGCTACATATTTATATAGAAGTTACAATATTTTTGAATTTAAGGGTTTGAAAACCTACTTATAAAACTTGTATACAGAAATATTAGTTAGTAGTTTGATAAAGTTAGTCATATTTAGTTTTAGGTAAAGATTATACTTAATTTTATTATAGTAAAATTATCTTTTAAATATTTGTAATATTAGGTCCCTAATTCATCCTAAAAGGGAAATCTATCAAAGAATTTAAAAAAGGTATTATTCAAAATATTAAGAATTACATATATTTAAGCATGTGAATAGGTTAGTAAAATTTTGCAGATTGTAGAATATCTAATATCCTATCTATAGTTTAAAAGTACTTCAATAGTGATCTTTTAATTATAAACCTTTTAAAATGATAGTAGTTTAATTGCTTATTGAATAATCTAACTTATTAATAGAATATTAAACTAATGCTTAAATTTATATTATATTTTCAAGTATAAATTTGTTAAAGGGCTTTCTAGTTATTTATGTATAAATCAGATTTTACAAAATTTTAATGCTTCTCTACTGTAATAATGTTAATCATCAAAAGTAACATATAATAGCTCTTTTATATTGACACTGTAGTCATTATTACAATTTAACGGTGATAATAGAGACTAGGAGAGAATAAGTGACTGAATGAGATACAAGGTAAATATTACTATATTTGTAGTATTCTAGAAAATTTTAAACATTATGAAATTAATCTCAATTTTTTCCTGTTTTGCAATGCTTTAATGTGAAATTTGATTAATCTTCTAGTTATAAAGTCTTCAAACTCTTAACCTTAAAGTTAAAATTGTCATAATATTCCATTTAATGGGTTCTACACGAGTTATACTTCTTGCGTTGCTTTCAATTGTTGCTTTATCAAACAATAATTCACTACTTAATCAAGAAAAGCTGTATCGGCAAGATTAAGCACCAAGGATAGCTGATTATCTTAGCTGCCAAGCAGATTACTAAACATGAAATTAATCAGAAAATCATTAATTTAATCTAGCTTTATGAGTTGAATTAGATGAAAATCAAGAGCTGCATAAGGCAATCGACAATATTTTGGAGAGTTAATAATTCATTTAGAGCAGTAGTGAAATTATTGATTAGTTTAGCCTATTTAGAACAAATTTAGCTATAGTGTTTGGTATCAAATTTAAAAATTTTGAGATTTCGGAATAGATGCTGGCGAGAATAAGAAAATATTTTGAAGACTTACAAAAAAGTTATAATAAACTAGAAAACACTCAATCTAATTAATATTTGGGTACCTAAGAAAGGAAATTTGTATAATAAATTCTAGAATTAGACAAAGATGGATAAGAAATGATCAAATTATGCATCAATTAGGAGCATTTAACTGATTATCTGGTAGCTCATAATTTTGCAAAAGAAATACTGATTTTAATTAAAAAATATGCTTTATTATTGGCTAATTTCCCTTATAATTCTAATCTACTCTAAATTTAGTGAAATGAGATAAAAGATTAATCTGAGTGGTAGGGAATCCCGTAAAATCTAACTTAATAGAACTAATTGGCCTAAAGTTAGTATAAAGATAAAATAAGTGATATTTAGTACTTATCTTATTATATAAGCGAATCTACCCAGAGGAACTTATAAAGATCACTTCAAATAGGCACTCCATGCGGTGTTAATGGAGTAGCATTTCCAGAAAGACCAGGGTACTGTCATTATGAATGCCAAATAGTAGATACTCTTTTTGGTGGTCGATGTTATCACTAAAATACTAATTTAGTTATAAAAATATATGAATTCAGAGCTTAATTTGAACCTTTGATTTAATAATCGATACACACTTAAGATTATCCACTTAATGATTAAGGAGCCTTCTTTAAACTAGATATTAACTTTACAATCATATTGAATTAAACAACAACCGATCTATTTATAGGCTATAATTGATCTATTTTATTCATAATTTAACCATATGGGCCAGGAGTCATCTTAAGGAATATTGACAGCAGCAATAATTCTAATATGATAATATCTTTTGTTGATGGTATTCAGGCTGATACCTTTAGGATAAAAATAGAATTTTATGATTTTTCATCTACTATGCAAACCCTGCATTCAAACGATTTTCCTATTGATAACTGTAACATTTAGACAGATAAATACCATATAGTATTAATACAGTACGAGGGAATTAACAAATCCCTAAGAATCTATATAGATGGCTTTGCAAGTCCATAAGTTACCCTTTCAAATGTAGAAATAAACGCTATAGTTGGAAAATTCGTAGTAGTAAGTTTTATTCAGGGTGGATTTACAGGATACGCCTATGAATTCTGGTTATGCGATCATTCTGATATTTTAGCCCTGCAAACTTAAATTGATCGAATAAGCAACAACTAATGCTTTACTTCAGATTGCTTGTTTCCAAGTTACGATTAAAGTTATTCAATCCATCTCAAAGATAATATCTACATTCCTTATTGCCCCTTTGAAGTACTCCAAGATCTTTAAGGTTGCAGTACAACTAGAAAGCTAATAGAATTTCAATTTGACGTGCTAAATGATTACTTTTATAATACATCAAATGAGTATCATTTAAAGCATGGGTCAACTTAAGCCCTATATCCCTCTTACGAATCAGATGATCCTTATATTACCTCTGATAGAGGAATATACATGACGGGAAGTTCTACTCTTGAGCTAGTAGAAAATACTTAGGCTTACTTTTAGCTGGGAAATCACTTCACTATAGGCCAATGAATACGTATTTTGGAATAGACTGGATCAGATAACAACTTAATTTATGTAACTGATTAAAATGATACCTCATTTGTCAATTTATAGGTTAAAGTAGATAAAATAGGAAATATATTAAGATTTACTTATATAGTTTGGCTCTGGCCCTAAGAAAGAGTAGAAAGGTAAGTAGATTATCCAATATCGGCCTAGATGTAGTTAGAAAATGGAACAGAATGTAAGTTTTACTTAGATCCTTGGCTGTTTTTAGCATACTTAGTAGAACTAGACCGGTTTGAGCTGAAAATAAATAATACAACGATAGAAACGTATTAGTTTAGTTCTATTTGTGTGATGAAAACTCCAATACATGTACAAATTTCACAATTTACAGGATTTTTACACTCCATCTTCTTCTTATTTGATTTAACCTCTAATTCCCTAGAAACCCAAGCTCAGTAAATCTGTCCCGGCACTTTTGATTGAGATATTCCATGTCTACCTATTTGCGAAGTATCTGAGTATACTGAAGATTAAGTGTGCTAAACTTGTAATAATAGTTGTCCTTCTTGCCGCTTTGACTACTTTTGCAATATGTGCTATTCTATAGGTTGTGAAGACTGTGATACCCTATACGGAATATGCCATAGCTGTAAGACTGGATTTTTAATGTAGTCTGATTAATGCTACTGCCCTGATGAATTTTATATTAATGAAAATGAGCACTGTGTATAATGTACTGGAAACTGTAAAACTTGCTTTATGGACTACTCAACATTAGAGGTGAACTGCTTAAGTTGTGAGGGAGACTTTGTTTTAGACGGTAATGATTGTAAACAGTGCAATAATCTTTCTTGAATAAGTGATAATTGTAAAGTTTGTTAAATTGATGATGTGACACTTGATGTAACATGCTAAATTTGCAATCAAGGCTACTACCTATACAACCAAGACTGCTATGAATGTTAAGATTTTGAAGGATTCGGCTAAAATTATGCTGTAACATAATAGCAAATTCCAACATAACTCTGAAATCAAATGATCAATGAATGCAATGAAGTATGCGGAGACGGACTTAATTTGGATTAATACGAGTGTGACGATAGGAATAAAGAAAATGGAGATGGCTGTGATGAGTATTGCCAAGTGGAGTACGGATGATTATGCACATCGAATGAACTAAAGTTTAGCTAATGTATTAGAAAAGATCTAAGTGTTGTACTAGAAAGCTAGATTCAGGAAGAATTGAATATACTCTAAATTGCAGTAGCCTTTAACATCCAACTGCATAATCTATTAAATTTACCTGAGTTAGAAATTTTTGATTAAAATGATAACTAATTAAGCTATTCAATGGTTTAATCTTCCTAGAATTCCTTACTAATTAGCATAGACTTAGATTAAATCCCAACTACGGAATAATAAATTGACTTGATGATTGATTAGAACTCTTTGCTTCCTTTTCAACTGAGTGACTATGTTTATAACCTTCTAATTAATCCTTTATGTCTTGATAATCTGGACGACTATTGCTTAAAATGTCTCTAACTTCAGGAATATGAACAAATCGACGGAAAGTGCTACTGTACAAGCAATAACTACATAAACTCTCAGAATAAATGCGTAAAATGTCCTTAAAGATGCAATGATTGTGAGGATATAGAAAACGATGTAATTTGCTATGATTGTGATGAAAATTATATACTTCATGAAAATGAATGCTATGAATGCAAACAATTTGAAGGATATGGATAACAGCCTTAATTCCTACTAAAAGATTTAGAATAATCGTAAATTTTGGCACTTAGTAAAAGTTGTGAGGAGTATTGTGGAGATGGGATTACTTTAGAGAAGCAATAATGCGATGATGGTAATAATGCATCAAAGGACGGCTGTAGTAATACTTGTGTAATTGAAGAAGGATATTATTGCAAAGATGGAATATGCTCAAATCTGGGCTTATTAGCTTAAATAGAGTACCTATACTTTGAAAATGATATCTTCTATGTGTAATTAACATTTAACTAGGCTTTACAAAACTTATTATGGTCAAATCAGATTTTTGAGTATGAATTCGATTATTCTTTTAGTATTAGTTACGATTATTATAAGGATGACAATTCATTCTTGTTTAAAATAAGTCCTTAAGAATAGATTTTAGAAAATTAAGAGTTTAGTATTATAGTAAAAGGAGTGATATAAGGGCTTTTGGGTTAATAACTATAGACAAAGGAATACTCAGTAGTATTAAAGGATGAATATATTCCTGATGATGAAGAGGAATTAGTTGGATATTCTGGATTATTTATTCAATCTGGAATAGGCATAACTTTAGCTTTAGCCTTTTTATAAAGCTTTTCAAATTACGGAATACAACCTTAAGGCTTTCTTTAGGTTTTTGAATTAATGCAGTTTTATAATTACCTCATATATATAAATACAGAAATACCAATACATTTGAGGTTCTTCCTTGATGATATGGATTTCACTAATTTCAAGTTTATTCCGCATCCCTTAGAGCTTATTTTTTGCTTAGACTGCGAAGATGATTTTCCTTTAGCTCCGTATAAATTAGGATAAGAAGACATAAGAATAAGCTCCATTACAAATTCTGGTTAAGTTATTATGATTCAACTTGGGCTATTGATTTCTTATCTAGCTTTATTTTTAATTACCAAACTGATATCTTGCAATTTATTACATAGACTTAAAAGTTAATTTGAATGAAGATACTTCCTAATATAATTTAACGAAATACATCTGCAAATCTGTTTTGCAATATTAGTTTAAGGCTTTCAATTTCAGCAATAAAATTATATAGACGCACTAGCTAATGGATTAGTGGCTTTGTTTATTTTGCAATCTATATATGTAATTTCACTTATATGTTTTAAAGTAATAAGATAGGGAACAAGTATTTTAAGATCAGCATCATTTGAATAAGCATGGGGATTCTTATACGAAGAATTATTGCTGACATCGAATATTAGAAAAAGCTTTTGTATATTTTAGTATATTAGAAGATTTTTAATAGCTTTCTGATTAGTTGCAATGTAATACAGTCCATATTCCTAAGTATATTTCATTGGTACAACATAATTAATTGTAAGTTTTATACAGTACTGTCTTGCTATTTATATATTCAAGCCCTTCAAAGGAAATTAGAACTGAATGTTTATTTTCAACGAATTTATTTTCCTGCTTGTTATATTCTTGTTTTTAGGGTTTATATATACTGAATTCAAATCCTATTTTGATCTTGTTGGAGCCATAATTATAGGACTTATTGTACTCTAAGTTTTAGTGTTCATTTTCAGAATGTTAATTCAGAGTATAAAATTAATATGCCAAAAGCTTTCTAAGAGGAACAAAGTTTAAAATCAAAGTATAAAATCAGAATGTCAACAACTTAATGAGTAGTTATCGTAATTTTAGTACTTAAATTTGTTTATGTTTGAATTTAACCATGCATAAGATGATATCTATTAGTATAAATTACTTACTTATTAAAGAGAATTAAACTATTTATAAATCTATAATTCAATACAGTACCACTTAATTACTGGTATATAACATGTTTTAGGATAATATTAACTTATTCTTACAAATAAACTTTGTCTATTTTATATTCATTCATAAACTAAAAAGCATTAATTGTTTATGCTATTTTATCTCTCAAATACCTAGTTCATATAACCTACAAAATTGGTTAGAATAAACATTAGTTATTTTTAATCGTTAAAAGATAAGCTCATAATAGTGAATTTGAAGATGTCAAGATAGCTTTATTGTTTAGATTACAACTTTACAAAGAAATGGTATGTTGAACATTCTATTAATACATATTTATTTAATTTGATTATGTGATATATGCTATCAAATTTGAAAACAGTTATTATTTATTATAAAAAATAAGGCTATGATATTCTAGAACAAACTTTTACTAGTCGCTTAACATTTAAAATTTGCTTAAATTGCTTTTTGATATTTCTGACCCTATATTATAATCCCTTACAAAATAGACTATTAAAACGAGAAAAATATCAATGAATATTTATTTAAGAATATAATTATTATTCCTATATCTTCAATTCCTGCACAGATCAATTAATTCCGTTTTTTATATATTGCGCTGTGATTGTAATATATCATTAATATATTACTTTGCGTAGTGAGTCAATCTAATTAGTAAATAACTTAGGGGAATGCTGGCTTAGTTATATTAGAATTAACTTATAGTTATAAAATTTAAATATTACTGAGTTAGTATTCAAGCTAGCTAAACTAATATGATATTGTAAATGAATATTCCCATATTAAACTAAGTTATAAATTGAATTATATTGTGAATTAAAACTTGTTTTAATCTTAAAAATTTGGCAAATAAAGTTGACTCAAATTTCTTTAAGCGTCTTATTATTGATTTGAGTGCAAATTTATTATTATATAATTCGAGCTATAATGATATTACAATATTTGTAGGTTTTGAATAAATATTGATTAATCATTATTATTAGATGGTTACCAGCTATATGAGTAATTATTTGTAACTTATGAAAAATTAGCTAGGTTAGTAAGTGCTATTTTCTTTTCCTTAATCAGCTAATATTCTTAACTGCATTGTTAATTAAATAATATGAATAATTATCTCATTCTTAAACTAAAATTTTAAATAAATTGAATTTCCAGCATTTAAAATGTATATAAACTTGTTTACTTATCAACTAAAAATCAATGAGCATATTCTATTACTCTAATAAAATATTGAATACATAAATCAGCAAAGCCAAATTAAAAAAAGCTCATTCAAACTCACAAAATCTTATATTCTTTACATAAATTGTACTAAAATTATAAAGAAAAAGAGATTGAAAGGAATAGTTAAAAAATAAAAACTTAATTTATAGAGCCCTTTGATGTAATTTATTAGTTGTTGAATTAGTTTTATATTTTAGGAATATAAATTGGCAAATAATAATGTCAAACTGAGATCAAATACTCACATATACTGTGCACAATCTTTAAAGAGGTTATTCTTTCAATTAAATCATAGATTCTTGCATCAATTGGTGACCAGGACTCGATTAAAATTAGCTAAAATAACTATTAAAAGGTTATTTCTTTTCTAATCAATAGATCAATAACTTAATATCAAATATTACAAGATTATAATTAGATAAAGCATTGAAATTAATGTGCTGAGTAGAATCCCACGTTACGCTATAATCATACAAGCCTATTAATAAGTTTATAGAAATGTAAATAGGTTATTTCTCTATAGAACATTTAAAATATTTAGATAGAATTGTAAAAAGTAAATTTTTAGCTTAAAAGATTGTTAGAAAATTCGAAAAATCAGAATTTAGATTGAATTAAGTGGAAACATATGGTCATATTTCATGGATTATTTAATAAAACTTTGCTTATAGATCTCCAGACAAATATTATAAAACCACTATGAAGTTTTTGTAAAATTCATTTTGTTAAAATAATCTGAAAGCTTTCTAACAATCACTACAGTTCTCTACACTTCTTATCAATTAGATCAATAGAAATAAGGATACTTTACATTAATGTATTCTTGATTCATCCGAATAAATTCAGAAAAGCATAAGATAAATTGAATTTAAATATTTTCCTAATGGAAATCTATTTTGAGGATAATTTAAAGATGGGTTAGCTAATGGATATTGTGTAAAATAATTTACTGATGGCAGAAAATATCAAGGAGAATGGAAGGATGGTAAGAGACATGGGAGAGGAGAATTAACATTTGCAAATGGAAATAAGTATAAAGGAGACTTTAAGTATGGGTTACTCGATGGATATGGTGTATTAGACTTTACTGATGGTAGAAGATATTAAGGAGAGTGAAAAGATAGTATAAAACATGGAAAAGGAATATGAATAGGCTTAAATGGACTTATATACAATGGATAATTCAAATATGACTTTTTTAATGGGTATGGTATATAGCTATTTGCTAATGGTGATGAATATGAAGGAGAATGAAAATATAATAAAAAGTATGGAAGAGGAGTATTCACTTGAATTAATGGAGATAAATATGATGGAGAATGAAAAGATGATTTGCCTAATGGATATGGCATATACTACTATTCTGATGGTATAACATACGATGGAGAATGGAAAGATAATAAAAAACATGGTAAAGGAAGACTAACAATACCAAATGGAGATATATACGATGGATAATATAAAGATAACTTATTTAATGGATTCGGTATTTGCTACTTTAATGATGGCAGGAAATATGAAGGATATTGGAAAGGTAGTAAGATGCATGGAAAAGGAGTTTTCACTTGGCCAAATGGAGATAAGTACGATGGAGAATATAAAGATAATTTAAAGAATGGATATAGTGTATACTACTATGCTAATGGCAGAAAATATGAAGGAGAATGGAGAGATAATAAAAAGCATGGAGTAGGAATATATACTTGGCCAAATGGAGATAAATATGACGGATAGTATGTAGATAATTAAAAAACAGGATATGGTGTATACTGATATGCTGATAAAAAAAAATATTGTGGATAATGGTAAAATAATAAAAAGCATGGAAGAGGAGTGTTTACTTGGCCAAATGGAGATAAGTACGATGGAGAATGAAACCATGATTTAAAGAATGGATAAGGCGTATACTACTGAGCAGATAGTAGAAAATATAAAGGAGAATACAAAGATAATAAAAAGCATGGAAGAGGAGTATTTACTTGGCCAAACGGAGATAAATATAAGGGAGAATATAGGGATGGTTTATTCAACGGATATGGTGTTTACTACTTTTATGATAATAGAAAATATAGAGGATAATGCAAGGGAGATAAAATGCATGGAAAAGGAGTATTCACCTGACCAAATGGAGATTAATATAATGGAGAATATAAAGATGGTATATAAGATGGATAGGGCATATACTACTTTGCTGATGGCTGAAAATATGAAGGAAGATGGAAGAATAATAAAAGGTATGGAATAGGAAAATTAAAACTTCCAAATGGAGATAAATACTATGGAGAATGGAAAGATGGTTTGTTTAGTGGATATGGAACATAACAATTTGCTGATGGCGTAAAATATGAGGGAGAATGAAAAGATAATATAAAGCATGGAAAAGGAGCCATAATAGTACCAAATGGAGATAGATACGACGGAGAATGGAGAAATGGAGCTTTAGTTTAGATTATATGTTAGGCCTTTTTGGTATATTTGACAAGTGTTTTAAGTTAAGTCTATCTTATCTTTACTAATTAAATTAAAACATCTAAGGATAAAATATACTTATTAATAAAATCCATTTAAAATTGATTTAATCTATATTTTGAACGATAAAATGATAATTAGTTAATTTATATAGATAATACCTATAGCATCTAATTCAATTAAATCGACATATTACTTCAAATGGTAGAGTACTAAATATTATAGAAGAACTCTCACACAATCTTATATAGAGTATTGTAGATCGAATAAAGAATCAAATTTACTCTTAATAATCAGCAAAACAACTAAGTCTATTCATGTTATTCAAATTCCAACATTTATAAAATGAATTCTTAAACTTTTCAAATGCGATATTTAAAAGATAAGTTTAGTGAAATCAGGCAGAATATATAAGATATCAAATAGTATAATAATCAAGAAGCTGAATAAAGAGTTCCATTATAAACAAATTATTAGAGGCCCTTAAGTAGACTATAGGATAAAAGCTTTACTACTTAAGATAACAGCACTATAAATGATGATTACTAACAAAACAATAAACATCTTCTAAGAATGATAAAGACCTTAGAAAACGATAAAAATAATCTAAAACAAGATTTCAATAAGCTGCAAAACAACTACTCAAACTTATAAAACGACTATAAAGCTAGTCAAGATAAAATAATGTACTTAAAAAACAAAATAAGAAGTATGAAACTAGATAAATCAAAGCCTCTTAATGTTAGCTCTATAATAAAATCATCTAATAGTACACCTAAAAAGCAACGAGTGGTCTTTTCATAAAATCTTGAGACAATTTAGAAATATGAACCAGAATAACAAATTATTTTCAAAGAGCAAAGGAGTAGATCAGTTACTAAGGACAAATCAGTAATCTAATCCATATAGCAGAAGCGATACATGCTAAAGATGCTTGGCTAACCTGAGGTATAAGATCAAGAACGATAGTTTTACAGAGACAAATGTAAACAAATTGCGCAAAAATTACTCAAAAGTAAATACAATATTAGTTAATTATATAAAAAATGCAATTTCAACTTCATGGTTTACATACACCTAAAAGTCGTACTTTCAGATATGATAGCAAACAATTTACAGAAGATGGGTCATAGTCTGATAGACGAACAATAATTAAACACAGAGTATTAACCACTCAATAGTAAGTGTAAACTCCAAATTACAAAACATGGGCGGAAAATTCATATAAGGATTTTGAACAGAGATATAATATCCAATCAACTACTCCAGTTCCAATGATTCGTAAGTAATTAAAGGATAACTATAACTACATAAACCCCTCTTTTGAAAGAAACCTCGACCGTATGCAACATATGTTTCCAAGAATACAAAAGCCATAAATATCATAAAAGGAGGACGAAGATCATTAAAAAACAATTAAGAGAAGATCGACTCTTAGTCTGCAAAATATACAGAACATGATCCACATAGACAAATGATATCCCAACCCAGCAGATAGTAAAGCTCCCAATAAACTACCTCTTCCAACAGATTTTGAATTCTCAGCTAAAAAAATACTAGTATAGGCCTTAAGTGCTTCCAAATTGCCAAATATACAAAGCATTTTTGAGTTTAATGACAACCAGAATCCGCCAGTATAGAGAAATAGTCTAGTATAATCCCTATAAGACAAAATATTCTCTAATCAGACCTAAGTATACAGCAGTTTGGTACTCACATAAGGAAACAAACCAGAATCGAGGGAGGGATCAAGCATGGTCTATCACAACGGCAAAATTTACCTTTTTGGAGGATAAAGCCGAGTAAAGCATAATGATCTTAGATATTTAAACATTTCTACTTGGAAATGAGCGATAAAGAAAACTTAATACAAGCCTAAAGGAACAATGGGGCAATCATTTATTTCTTACAAGGATTAACTAATGGTTTTTCACGGATGATCGCATTATAGCAGTAGACTGGGCATTCGACGATGTCATCGCAGAATTTACAGCGTTGGGACTAAGGGGAAATGGCAAAGGTGGATTGGGCAAGGCCAGGCTCCCATTCCTAGACGAAACTAAGGAGCTACTAGAATTGGAGCTTCTGTTTTGATATACGGAGGAGTGAGTGAGCACTGTATAATCCTTAAAGACCTCCACTGTTTCTAAGTAAAAAGCTAAAAGTGAATGCATCTAAAACCTGTAGGGGATAAGCCATCTTTTATATCCCATTGTAGCTTCACTGCTATTTTTTCACACAAAACTATGATTAATGATAATTTTGAATTACCTAATATAGAAATGTTTGATGATATTTCAATTTCCTTATAAGGAGTGTATTTGTTCGGAGGACTTAACTAAGAGAACAAAGCGACTTCTAGTTTGTATATACTTTAGGTTCATAATAACAAGTTTACTTGAATGCAGCCGGCAACCTTTGGAAATCCTCCATCCCCCCGTTTTGACCATGCAGCGAGTGCTACTACTCACTACTTAATAATATTTGGAGGAAGGAACGATGACCTTTTCAAAGAATTCTAAGACAGTGCTCTGGGTGACATAAATTTACTGAATTTGAGAAGTTTAACCTGAGAGTAAGTAAAGGTTTTTGGTAACTTACCTGAAGCAAGATGGGGCCACTGCTCTTGTTGCTATGGGAGTAAGATTTTCATATTTGGAGGGATAAATCACTATGGCTTCCTTACAAACAACATTTATGTAATTGAGACAAATCAACACACTATAAGTAGACTATTAGAGCCTTAGTAATAAATATGTAAAATATTTTAACTAATTAAAAAATCTAACTACAGCCTTTATACAGGCTTACTCAGCTGCCAACTAACTCGATACAGACACTTAAGCCTAGGACAGCCTCTACTAGGAGAAGGTAAAATCCTCTTTTAATCACTTCTCAGCGGATGAGTATTCAAAAAAAGCCTGATATAGATGAGCTTTCAAAAACTTCAACTCGTAGAGCAGTTAACTGTAGTGTTGATTGGCAATAACATAAGGACATTCAAGTTGAGCCCTTTGATGATAAATCAGATGATAATGATATAGACTTATCCTTTTTATTACCTAAGAATTATCCCATTCATGTTTAAAATATTAGAATACAAAGATAGGTTAATTAGCCTAAAAACAATGCTATTGGACTACGGAAAACATTGATAACTAAAAAGAGTAGTTAATTTAGTGAGGTAGAAAGCCCGGATGTTAAAATTTCATAGAATTTGTATAAAGACTATGGATTGCTTTCAAAAGAAAGCTCTATTATATCTATTGGTAAAAAGTAGAAATAAAAGAGGAAATAGTCGTCTGGAAAGAGATGTCCAATATCCATTTTGAATATACTGCCAGTGCCATCTAAGAGAAGGAGTCTTCCTAGAACCAGACATTCATCTGCTAGAAGAAACAAGTCGTATGGTTAAAGAATACCAGTGAAAAGTAGTAGTCAATGGCAGTCCAAGGTATTTGATGTTGATGAATTAATACGTACTACAAATGCTATAGATAAAATATAAAGATAATTGTAAAAGTGTTGTTCAATATACAAACTTATTCTATATAAAACTGCATATCTATAACTTATAAAAACTCTATTAAATGTCCGAGGTAGTTCTAGCAACAGCAGGTTACGATGAATAAATTGTCTTCTGAAACCCAGGAAGTGAATTATCCACTAGAGTTATTCCTATCAAAGACTCTCATATAAATGCATTAGCAGTTTCCCCTAATAGACGATTTTTAATAGCAGCTGCTTATAAATCAGTTAAACTTTTTAACCTTGAGAGCTAATCCTCGGTTCCTATATAAACTTTTGAAGGACATCAAGCTAATGTGACAAGTCTAGGATTTAGCAGGGACGGGTAATGGATATATACGTCAAGTGAGGATGGCACTGTACGAGTATGAGATTTAAGGACTACATTGCCCCAAAGAATCTACCACGGGGAAAGTTCTCTTAATAAGTGTGTACTGCACCCTGATTAATCCTAGCTTATATGTGGATCTGAGGGAGGACAAATATAAATTTGGGATATTGAGAGTAATGAATGTGTTTTAAATAGCATTTAGGACAACGAAGGTATAAGATCAATTTAAATAACAGGGGATGGGAATAATGTAATATATGCTAATACTTCAGGCCATATAAAAGTATGATATTATAAACAAGGAGGCTAGTAACTTTCACCTCCCTTAGTAGCCCATAGCTCATATATAACATAGTTAGTACTACCTCCAGACCCTGATTCTAAACTGCTGGCGAGTTGCTCTGCAGACAAGACAGTTAAAATTTGGGACGTTGACTATACATAGGAAAATCCTTTTACATTGAAGCGAGCATTGATCGGGCATAAAATGTGAGTATGAGATGCTGCCTTTAATTATGATTCACTATATATAGCTACTGCAAGTACTGATACAACTGCTAAATTGTGGGAGGTCAGCTCAGGAAGAATACTAAAAAACTATGCAGGAATTCATACAAAGGGTATAACATCTTTAGCATTAAATGATTTAGCATAATAAAAAATGGGTGATGATGTTTACTAGTAATTAAAGAAGCGATAAGAGCGGTGAATGCGTGAACGGTAAATTGACTAGGAAAGGTAAAAGATCGACTATGGAGAGTAATCAGTAGGGGATTTAGTATTTAGGTTAACTGAGAAATTAACTTAATAATAGCCTCCTGTATAGAGTACTACAATGAATAGAATAGAGAAATCAGTAGCAGATGAACTTGAAACGAATACTTGTTCTATTTGTTTTGAGTTAATGCTTCCTAAACTTAATAGTCCCATGCTGTTGTTTCCATGTGGGCATACTTTTTGTAAATTATGCCTGGAAGACAACCTTAAAAAAGGTACTAATAAAGCGTGTCCTTGGTGTAGAACTAAAATTTAATCCTATGCAGTTAACTTATCACTGTAAAATATAATTGTAGCATATGCTAGAAATAGGAATATCTAAATAGAAGATTCAGAGCCAAAATAAGAGTCACATGGCTTGCTAAGTGACCATATATAGCAATTAGAGTAGTATAATCTTAGATGTGATATATTAGAATAGGAAAAAAGTAATTCAACTGTTCAGATTTAAGAAATGAAAAGTTAGTTGAATTAGCAGCAAAGCATGATTAATTAGTTAGAAAACGAGGAAAGATTAGCTGTTAAGAAGCTTGAAGCTGCCTAGAAAGAAGTTGAATTAGTCAGAGATTTTATATAGAAAAGTTGGTAGAAGTTTGATAACATTAAATAATAAGTTGAATAAACAGAATAGACTGTATAGTTAATTGATGATACTATTAACTCGGTAAAAAAGGACAAGGAAAAGTTAAAAACTCTGATAAATCTGCAAACCAGAGATTGATTTTAGTTAATTGTTTATGTATTGATATAGAACTAATTACTATCATGCTAAATCTTGTTCTTCATTGCATGCTTCTTTTAAATTAATCAAAGCATTTAGCAAGTTATCATAGGTTTCCTACTTTTCTTATATTTACTCTTTAAGTCTTTGCTTTATTTTATTCATTGCTTAGCTTGGCCTTAATGAATAAATAATCTGATAGAAGTTAAGTACTATTTACTCATAATCTTGTAATCTATCCCAGGAATTAATTGGGTCATTAGCCAGTGTAGAAATAAGCCTGAGAGTAGTATCTAGCAATGAGAACTGTATCTTGTATAATTCATTTCTAAGTGAATTTGGATTTTGTAGGCTTTAACTGAGTATATCTTACTTTTGGTACAACTATTAAAAGTTTGGAGCTTCAATTCTTAATGGTGTTTCTTATGTCTTTTTATGAATTACTGTATAAGTGCGCCCAAACATTGAAAACTCTCCTTCTTCTGGAGGCTCAGGTGGGATGCTTATTTCTTTTTTATATCAGAAAGGAGCTGGAGGGTATTATGATACATTTTCCTACATTTGATTAGAATAGGATATATTAAAATGAGTTGTATTAATTAGGGTGTTAAATATATTTATTATAACTTGTTACTTAATATCATATGCATTTTAGTATATTTAACATCAAAATAATAGCAATCATTAAATTCCATCTACCCTAAAGTCCAATTATACTTTTCTTATAACCAAAATTATAGTTAATATTCAAACTAATAAAATGAAAGCAAAAATAATAAAAGCCCCTAAATTCAGTTAAAATTAAAGGAGCTAAGTGAAATAATAATAACCAAGCATTCCATTCATGTTTTCCATAGGTTTGAAAGATGAGCAGACTTCAACATAAAGCACGTCAGCTTCTCTTTTGAAAACTGAAGACTCTTTTTCATCCAAATTACTATAAAAACAAAGACTATAAGTTTAATTCAAAAAAGAACTAAGGAAGATAGGAGTTTCTAATAAACAGCTTATGGAGAGAAATCCAATAAAAAATGTATCTAGAGATAATTCTCCTAATAATGGACTTCCATTTTAACGAAGAGCTAGAAGTAACTCCCCTTAAAGAGAATCTTTAACAGTTTATGACAGGTAAAATTTCGTTATTTTCCCCTAGCATGAACCCGTTGTACCTACTAAAGAATTGAAATTTAATGATGGACTTTAATGCATTTCTGGTAATAAAATGAAAATCGAGGAAGATGATGATTTAAAAGCTATTAAGTAATAGTATAAACAACTCTTACAGCAAGCTGACAATCAAATTGAGGATGATAATAGTTTCAATGATGATTCTTGGGAAGAATTCATGAAAATGGACGAATGCTCATCTATAACGAAATTTTTCTCGCATATTTAAAATTTTTAATTGGAATCTTTAAATTGATAATTAGTTGTAAATTATGTGTATTTATAAGGTTACTTTCATTAGATTCATTTAAATGGGTATCTTAAATCATTGTCTAAAATTATCTTATAAAACAATAGTTAATATCATAGATACAAAAAAGAAATTATCAAAACTAACACTCAATCAGTACATATGCAATACTCTGATGAATACCCTTTAGGCCTTGTAATCTCCTCGCATTTACCTTTATAAACATCTTATCTTTAAACTCCAATTATCCTAATTTTAGTATAGTAACCATTATAAATAATGGGAAAGTTTTATCCAAATCTTGAACCACCTCTAAATATCCCTCCGTATTTTGTACCTAAAACTGCGTAGACTTCAAATTATGCTAAAGGATCTTCTTATATTTTCAATTAAACTTAAATCTATTCTTCTAAATTATTTATTTTAGATCCATAAGCCTTAATAATACTTTATAACGTTAATTTTTTACAATAACTTCCTTTGAAATCATGTGTTGGCTTATAGTTCAAATTATTCATGTATTCCAACCCCATTTCAGCAATGTATGAAATTAAAACTTACAGCTAAACATTCGAATCAATTACTCTTTTATCAATTTCTTCAAGTTCAATACACGAGCAATGTCTAGGCATAATCCCCATATCATAACATGTTCTATTTCAGTTTATTTAATCATTTATTAAATCATACGAATCTTTTAAATATTCTTCAGAATAATTAAAATTAAATAGCTTATTAAGTAAACCGATCTAAGTAGCCCTTAAATCCTTCTTTGAATTTAATTGATAACTATTATGTAATAAGTTTTCGTAAGAATTGGGTACTTAATTAAGTAGTTGCTTACTAAAAATGAGAAAACAAGCTGGTAATTTATTTTCTTAATAAGCAGCAATATCTTAATACCAATTTCCGTATCTCATACCATGATCAGCCTGCAGAAAAATAGCAATATGATGAGATTTTCCGAATTGATTATCAAAAAATTACAAAAAGTCTTTTAAATCTTAATCCAAAGTTTATGCATGTTATCCAGTTGCTTCGTGAGCTGTTGTGATATGCAAATATCCTCAAAAATTGGTATCTTTATACAAGTCAATTAATTGTTTAACATAGTTTAGAATGTATCAGTGTGACATTCTATTTCCTATACATCTTTATTTACCTATATTTTCTGTTTTACCAGTTCTAAGATTAAAGAAATTATAAGCTCCACAATAAAATGCACTAGTAACATAATCAACTTAAGGAAAACTTCCAATACTACGAGGAAAGTAAAAATCACAGTTTTCTAATCCAAAGTAAGTTATAAACTTTTATTATTTTGCCATTCAATACAGAGCAGATTCCTTTAGTAAATCATCATATATAGGTTACTTGGAATACCTAGTTGTTATATTTCCTATCATTGGAATCATATTTTCTACAGAAGTTGTGCTCTATATATTATGCAACTTCATATCAAATATATCAAAAGATGTGGTGTTTTTATTGTTAAAGTAGGCAATTGTTTTTGGCATTTTTCTGTAGAAATGTCTTCTAGAGTAACTATCAACTACTAAATTCAAAATAATCAACGGTTTTTTATCAGTTTTGCTTAACTCATGCAATGTTTTATTATATCTGGGTGAATAGAAAGCAGATGAAAAATTATCATTGCATTTTGTAAACGCAAATTCTTAATCATCCTATAAATTTGTTATTTCATTAGAGATTTATCATTTATTTTCTAGCTCATAGCTTACAAACAATTATTTTTATGTGCTTTGAGGCTGATTTATTACAGTGGGATTACCATCACAAATTATTTCAAGTGAATTATTAGTAAAATTCTGGTTAATAATTGTATTGTATTAATCCTTACAAGATGGATATTCAAAATATGGAAAAACCTATAAACCTTTTTCCTGTGAGTATCCAACTACTTTTGGTTTACATTTAAGATATTTAAGGCTATATAAATCATCTGTATCATCAATAGTAAAATTAACATTTGAGTAAGGTATGGAGTCTGATAATGATTAGTTGTATTGATTTTGTATGTTGTTGTAATTATAAAATGATGTCCCTGTTGCAAAGCTTGCTGAATGCTCAATATCAAATTTATAGGGTGTTAATCTTCGTATATTCTTCATGATCTTTTTATCTGTTTTATTAAAGATAATTAAACAGCCCATCATAAGAACAATTCCATAAAGTATTCCTTTATCCATATTATAATAACACCTAACTATACATAACATGTAGAATATGCTACTATTACTACAAATGTCCATTCTACTATGTAAAATGGCAACATCCCACCCCCAAACTCCATTTCCTATACAGCCTAAAATTTAACCTTTCAATCAATTTACTGAAAAACACAAACTCTATAAACTACCCAATCCCTCAACACCTCTAAAAATAAATTTTTTAACTTTTCCCTTACAACACGATTACTAATTAGCACTTAAGCGTATTTAGCACATAATTTTCCATAATAAAATTAATCCATGAGTCGTGTACTTAGACGCCTTTAAAGAGAACGTGAAATGATTAATATCCAATTTGATGAAGAGTTATAACTAACTCAACCCGACCTAGATGATCCTTTTATACTAAATTTAACCTTTGATGGATCTCCGGAGTCGATTTACTCCGGGGAAACATTTACTCTTTAATTCAAATTTACTCAGCGGTATCCAATAGAACCTCCAGAAGTTAAGTTCCTTGGAGATCCGCCTGTCCATCAACATATTTACTCCAATGGGTTTATTTGTTTATCTATTTTATATTCTGGCTGAAAGCCGTCTATGAGTGTTATTTCTACTTATCTTAGTATTTTGTCAATGATGTCATCAGCAAAAGCTAAAATAATGCCTAAAAACAATAAATAGTTAATTAGAGAGTGTAGGGGATTGTCCCCAAAAGAAATATCCTGGGAATTTGAAGATGATAAGTGTTAGTTTATAATTAGTAACATGATTATTTAAACTGGTGATTAAGTTTTAATAAGTGTATATTCAGTTGGTTTTGCATAAAATGTTAAGAAAGAAGTTGTTATAAAATATATTCCCTCATCCTTTACTAAGAAAATATCTAAATTAAAAGTAAAATTAACGTAACTAAATCCAATAATGCC